>PVIU01015387.1:0-48507 GCA_004026605.1 Ondatra zibethicus | reverse complement strand
TAATGTGTGCTTTCTCTGTTTTTTTTATGTGGGCACTAAGTGCTATGAACTTTCCTCTTAGCACTGCTTTCATAGTGTCCCATAGGTTGGTGTATGTTGTTTCTTTATTTTCATTGAATTCAAGGAAGACTTTAATTTCTTTCTTTATTTCTTCCTTGACCCAGGAGTGGTTCAGTAGTTGACTGTTCAGTTTCCATGATCGTTTTTAGCTTTCTCAGACCCTATGTTTTGATATATAGGTCAGGTGTTGGGTGCTGGTACCAAATATAGTGAAACTTTCTCAACAGACTTATTTTGGATGGTCAGCCCCCTAATAATTACTTGGGGACTTATTAATTATGGAAGTTTGGCCTTTAGTTTGACTTGTACACAATCAGCTCGTATAACTTAACCTAATTTTTCTTATACAAGAAGTGTACATTAATTTGTATTCTGCTGCATGGCTTTTAACGTCTCCATTCTGTACATCTGACTTACCTGTTGCCTCACTGGTATCTCTTCTGTGGCTAGATTCAACCCGAGTTACTTTCTCTGCACAGAAGTCATGCCTAACCTATCCTGCCTAGCTATTGGTCATTCAGCATTTTATTAAATCAAGCGGAAGTTGCCTTTTACACAGAGTGAGGAAATATCCTTTAGCAATATTCCTACCAAAAGAAATAATCAAGAGTGATTCTTTAAATATGTGCTATTTATGGATACCTGTTTCTCAGATGTTTGAAATGCAACCCTGTTAACAAAATGTTTCAATAATAGTTACTAATGCAAATTTGGAAAGTAACAGCCAAAGAGGATTAAATCATGCTATCTCAAGGAGAAGGTGTAGTAACACATCTCCAGTGTTATGGAGGAAAACCTCTAATTTATTCTTATAGGTTTTGAGTTTATTGAATTTTTTAAATTTTTTATGTGTCCAATATTCTCTTTGAATTTCTGAAGACACTTTACCCCTTGAATTGTTTTTATTAAAATTTATAATCTTTATGAATAAGATCAGGAGTGCTCAATTAACATATCACAAATTTTATTCATTATTACATGTTTCTGATATGAGTCAGTTCCTTTAGAATAATAAAGATTTAGTATGAATAATCTCTAGGTCATCTTGTCTAAGAAGAATGTAATATACATTCTGATCTTTCAACAAGTAATACTAAAATGTTGATGGGAAATTACTATAAAATAGGAATCCCTTTTTTATCAACAATCCTACAAAGTTATCAGTGACTTTGCTGGAAAATTTGCTAAAAATGAAAATAAAGAACCACCCTTAGGCATATACCCAAAGGATAATCAATCATACACAATGGAATATTACTCAGCAGGGGAAAAAAACCAAAAAACAATGACATCATGAAATTTTCAGACAAATGGGTGAAACTAGAAAAAAAATCCTGAGTGAGATAAACCAGACCCAGAAAGACAAACATGTGCTTACTCATAAGTGAATAATAGCTGTAAAGCAAAGGATAACCAGAATACAATCCACAGTTCCAGAGAAGCTAGGTAATAAGGAGGACCCTAGGAGGGACATGCATCGAGAGCCATAGAAATAGATGAGATCGCCTGTGGAAAATGGGGGATGGGAACATGATGGATATGGATGGTCCAGTGTAGGAATGCTGGAAAGGGAGAGCAATGAAAGAGATGTCTTGATAGAGGGGGCATTATGGGGCTAGGGAGAAATCTGGTGCCAGGGAAACTCTCAGGAACCCACAAAGATGATCCCAGCTAAGACTCTTAACAATAGTG
This sequence comes from Ondatra zibethicus, assembly GCA_004026605.1. NCBI lineage: Eukaryota > Metazoa > Chordata > Mammalia > Rodentia > Cricetidae > Ondatra > Ondatra zibethicus. The sequence continues at coordinate 46,755 of PVIU01015387.1, read as the reverse complement.
GAGACAGTGCCTGTGTGTACGTGTGTGTGTGTGTGTGTGTGTGTGTGTGTGTGTGTGTGTGTGTGTGTGTGTGTTTGCAAAAGTCATGGGACAACCTTTGGGGAGCTGATTCTCTCTTTCTGTCATTTAAGTGCAGGGAATGTGGAATGAAACTCTACTACCCAGGCTGAATCGCAAGAGTCCTCACCTGCTGAGCCATCTCATTGATCTTTAGTTTTAAACTGTAAAAATTACAAACTTATATTTCCTTTCCCCAATGAATATAATGTTATATAAAACTAAAAATTAGAAATAGCTTATAAAGTAAAAATTTTAAATTTTTCATTCAACAAAAAATAAACTTTATCAGATAAAATAATCAAAGTAATGTCTTATTGGCTTTGCTCAATTTTCCATACCCCATCCATGCCACATGCTGTCTCTGTTCTCTTGATAGTATTTTGTTTTTATATTTAGGAGCTTTTATATTTTTCTTATACACTTCCTTGTCTGATCTTTTCCTATCTGACTCTAAGGTAAGAAAATTTTTACATATTAACTTTCCAAGAAAGAGGAAATTTTAGAACTAAATTTTCCCATTGTCAATATTAGTATCAAAAGAATGCTTTTTTATTTACAAATATTTTAGGTTGAGTTAAAGAAGGAGGCATTTTGTTGGTTGCTAAATGATTCTGTTGCTGTGCTTGGGATGGCATGACATACAGTGAGACACTCACTGTGTTAGATGCCCTGCTGAACTTTGCAACTCTCCCTGAAATGAAGCATCAGAAATGGCCTTACCTTCCCAGATAGGTAATGAAAAAACAGATTTATACCTCAAACCTGGAAATTGAATCCTTTTGACCTATGAGTTGACCTAAAATGTAATCAGTGAAAGGGGAAGTTATAAAAATTCCTTTATATTGTTCCCGTGGGCATATGATCATGTGTGAAAAGACTATCTTGGAATACTTTGTGGTCTTTGACTTTGTGAACTAGAGTGAGCACACTCTGATTTCAAGAACGGCTCCACAGCCAGTGTCCTCACCTCTACAGATAAACTCTAGAATTATATTTGCACTTTCAAATTAGTACCCATGGTGGCTTTATTAAAAACTAAGAAGAAAAAATGCAAGTAACAAAGCTGAAATCAAACTCAATTCTACTATATCCTATTTTTAAAGTTCTCTGTTGACTCTGGGGTATATTCTGATGTGGAATGTGGACAGCATTTAAATTGAGTTTTCAAGTGGGAAGGAAGAACATGAGTTCCATTTTCCATTTGTATTTGCATATTTTCTTTCCTATTTACATTTAACTATGCTTTTTGTTTCAATTATTCACTTTCTGTCCCTATGTGAGGAGGTAGAACAATAAATGAATACAATAGGACACAGTTATAACTGCTTAAAAAACAATAAGCAAAATAAAACCATTCCTGTACGACCCACATATATGGACATATTATTTGATTATCGTTAACCAGAAGACCTAGCATTTACTATTTTTATAATATGTTTTAAGTGACTATAAACATAAGCAAGCTTCACTTCTATTGAAATGTCTCCTTCATTTCTGGCTTATTTCGGATAAAACCTAATCTTCAGACATTTTAAATTGTAGCTCTCATAATAAAATTAAAAAAAAAAAACCATTGTCAAATGCTTTCTTTAAACCTTTAGTTAAAAGGGGAATGCTGGAAGATATTAAAACAGACTCTACTGAGATTTACAGAGACCGATATTCAATGTAAGATCATTTTCACTGCCAAGAGCATGGACTATATGTATTGCTATGTAGTCCTGCTCCAGGAAATGTGTGCGTTATCTCAGTTCACCCAGGTATACTCCTGCCTATCATAAGAAGACTCATACACAATGAGATAAACCAACAGAGCACATCATGCAATTCTCAACATTCTCTAAAAGGACATCCTGTTACCTCCTCGATGCATCTAATGACTTCCATCAATTTTCCCAATTAAGAGCATAAAACATTATCCTAGTCTGTTATGAGTTGCTAAAACTCATCAAAGCATCACATTTAGCAGTTTTTAATTAGATATAATCTAAGTGAGAGGTGAAATAGATGGATTTTACAAAGGCTTTGAGAATCACTTCCTTTACATTGTGGTTAGCTTGTAAATATGAATTAGATTCTCAATCAATAGAGTGACTATGACTTGATTTTAAATAAACGTTAAAATTTCCATTAAATACTTATTAACTATTCATCAAATTGAAATAATAATAACCATTTTGGGGAAATTGAAGAAAAAAGTTCTCCACTGAACTCTAATTACTATAAAGGTCACCATAATTTATCTTCAAGCAACCATAACTGCTTATCTCATTTTTTTCCCAGTGATTTTTTTCCCATTGTTTTTTACAGGCAAGTAATTAAAACATGGTAGATAATTCCTCAGTTTCCTGTTTCTACCTTTGAGAAGTAAAAACTATGTGATTCGAATACTGCAACATATTTTAAAAATTATAGTTACTCTTTAATATAATACAGGTATACTATTAAAACCTGGTTTCTTCCTCCAGTGGTGGATTATTGTAGTTATTTGTTCTTTGATAAACGTTGTTAATTGTATGCCAGTCTCTAACAGAGAACTCAGCTTTGGGCATCTATTAAACTTATTTTAATCTCACTTTAAGCTTAGCTCTGATCCATAAAAATCCACGTGTGTATTTATATTTTTCCACTCTATGGTAAAAGTATCAGTGTGGAGAGATAAGCATTCACCCACTCATGTGCTCATTTAATGCACACTCAAAAGATGTAATCAAATTTCCTTCTGCCTGTCTGCACCTCTGCATTGAGCTCACGAAGAAGCCCTCGCTCGATTTTCCCTAGGACAAAATGCAGTTGCTTTAACTTATCCGCCAATTCCATGTGTTTGGAATATTTCACAGGCAATTAAAGCCACAGAAAAATCTATCGCTATGCTCTCCTCCTAGTCGGAGCTGCACCTTGCCAGGATTTTGCACTGGCCCCTCCGTACCCTCTGGGTTTCTCTGCTCTGTAGTGGACGGTGCTTTCATTTCCAGTCACGGATTCTGGTTACCAACCAAGCTGGCAAATGAAAAATAACTCAGCCGGGGACATTTCACCCACCAGTGAGCTCTGTCTGTAGCTAATTCCTCCCTGAGGTTTCTTTTTCCTTCCACTAGCAAGTTCCTAAAGGCCTAACGCAGGGCTGAGGCCTGGCGTCACTTGTCTGAGGGTTCAATTAAGATGTGGAAATATCAAAGAAGAAACAAGCAGGCTTGTCCAACAATGCCTCACATTTCTGTCTCAGTTCGAATTCAGAGATGGCAAGATACTAGGTGGGGGGAGGGGAAGTGATTCATTAATCCTCTTGCAACAGACCCAGGAGCTTTAGAGTTCAGAAATGATGCCAGCAACAAGATGAGATTGAACGGTTCCTCTGTTGGTTGTATACATTTGGAGCTGACTGCGAAATCTGTGTGGATGGACTGAACCTTACCGCTAACCTTGTGGTGCAAATGTGTGGATCAAAGGCACTCTGTCAGTATCTGATTAAGAGCCATGTAAGAGCACTGAAGACATTTCCTTCTGCTTAACAACTCTGATTACAGGGGTTCCTGATGTGAGTGTTCCTGTAAGCAGTCAACCAGGTCCCTGGGCTCCAGCTGGAGCTATAGGGTTTCCCAATGGCAGAGCTTCCTGTAGCTGAAGGCTTCAATTCATTCACAGCTTGTAAATCAGTAGCCTGTAAATCAACAGATTGAGCTACTACTACTTAAAACACAGTTTCCTCAACCAGCTTCCTTCTGGGTTTGTTTTCATATATCAAGGGCATGGGGGAAAAGTGTCCAAATTTTAACACCTAGTCCACGGGGGCTCAGCAGGAGATACATGTTACGGGAAGCTTCAAGGTTTTGTTTGTGTTTCAGTGGAGCAAGGCCTTAGTGGCCGAAGTCAAGATAGCATTTACTTAGAGAAGTGACAGAAGCCTATCTGGGAAATAAAAATTTCTGATGCTGCATGGGTCTCAGCAGCTTCAAATGTCTAATGGGAAATGTGTGACGCTAAAATGAATTTGAGTTAAGACCTTCCTATTGGTTTGTTTTCCAAAATGAAGCATGTATAAATAACATTAGAAATTAACCTAACAGGTTTAATACAACTATTTTGAAAACTTTGTGCTGTAATGTTTGCCAAACTTGGACAGAGACAGGAAATTGGTTAATTGTAGAAAATATCTGTTTGGGAATGATCAATTATACAGAATAAAGCATCAAAAAATTCATAACTGAAAATGTGTCAAATGTTAGAATTCATCCTTTCATCTATCATCATAGAGCATTTTGGATAACAATAACAAATTTAGATAGTCTGTACGGTAAAATAATTAGTTTCAATCTTTCTTCTTTAAATTTAATGTTGTGTCCAAAATCAATATCAGATGTTAATACCAAATATCAAAGAAAACTATTTACATTTTACACTGATCCCAAACTAAATATAACAAAAATCCAACAGAAATTTAATCTATGTTCGTTTTCAGAAACTGGGGATGATGGAATATCGATTACGTGTATATCATTGTCCTTAGGTTCTCAGAAAAGAAGGGACAGGAATTTTGCAAATAATTCCTAAACCTCATGCTTACCTTTAAACAGACTTCGATTACAAGACTGATGACACTCTTAGGAAAGAGTGTCTGGAAGCTAGAAATCCCACTTTGAGATAGAGGCATGAAGACACCAGGCTCTATCTTTGGAAAGGAAGGCCTAGGAGAGCTACTAAGGTGACCGTACACCACTAACCCACAGCATTATTCTGAAGGGTCTTGGTTCAGCTTCCTGGACAGAGACACATAGTTCTCTATAGAAATATCCAGGGATCAGAGAAAGAGGCAAAGTCACTGAGAGGGCGTGTTTTACTTGCAGGTAAAACGTGTTAGCATGAACAGTTTGAAATGCAAAAGAACTGAATGGGCTTAGTGGTGATGAGACAGGGAATAGTGAATCTCTCCCAGACATTTAGAGAAAAGGAAACACAGATAAGAAAAATGACCTTCCCTAATGATAGAAGAACAAGACTGCCCATGGCAGCTGGAGATTCCCATCCCAAAGGAGGGGAAGCGGGAATGAGCCTCAGGGGACTTTAGGTAGACAGCATGGAAGCTGAGCACTCACAGTATCTTACTGCGCAAGTTAGCAAACAGCCACATATTTCCATGCAAGTCGCCTAAGAGAAACAGTTTTGTTCTCTCTCCTTTGTCTTCGATGCTAACATTTTAGCTGTCTCCCTAGGCCTCAAATCCTCCTTATATCTCGACCTCTTCTTCCAACCTTATGTCTTAGGTCTTTATTGGAACACTCCTATTCTTCCCCGAAATAAGTTGAATTTTCATAATTGTCATTTATTATTCAATCCATATACATCTTTTAAAAGAAATATACATTTCCTCCTAATTGAGGAAAATATTTACTGATGAAAACACGTTTATTACTGTTTCTTTATTGCTATTTTTCTTACTTATGCTCCAAACATAGAGCATTTAAGTTAGCTCATCATCTACTCTTGGTCACTGCAGGTGTTTCAAAGCTCTTTTCTTTCTATCCATCAAAAAACTCACTTCATGATTCTTTTGTATCTGTTCGTATCTGTGGTTTCACTGGTTCACTCTATCCATCATATCAAGAATCCTGCCCATAAATTGACATTCCTTTAGTCTTCATTGTCATAATGTATGTTTTAAGTATCATATTTGTCTAAATATTAAACCTGAAAATAAGCTATCAAAAAGATAGAATACCTCGGAATAAAATAATACCAGATTTCAAAAAAATCTAAAAATGTCTTGGTGCAGAGGATCAGCCCTTGGATTTGCGATGATGTGGAATAATGCTTCTGAAGATTTGTACAATCATTTCATATGCGGATGAAATAGTCCTTAGGTTATAAATAGAGCTCAAACAGAACTCTAACAGCAGGCTGTAACCATGAAGAATGTTAGAACATGTTATTTCTCAATAATGAGACTTTAAAGCAGTAGACAGTCATAGGGATTATAACTAAATTCAATCTACAGGAAAACAGTTTTACGGTTTCTTTAATAATAATAAATGCTAATAAACAAACTTGGGAAGGAGCAATTGTCTTCTAAAAACGTTTGTCCTGATCGCTAGTGTCAAATTTTCAAAATTTAGACTCACCTGGGGGATGCCTGTGGTTCCCTAAGGACGCCAAAAGGAAGTTTCTGATCCCTGAAGTTAGTTACAGCAGTTGTAAGCATCCTAATGTGGGTGATAGAAGTAATCAAGGCCCCTGAAAGAGCAACTGCCCTCTTAACCTCTGAGCCATCTCTCCAACCTACACATGAGCATTTCATGACAACTCTGAGAATTGTGGGAACAGACTATTTACAACTAGAAAACTTTCCTTCCCAAAGTATGTAGTGTAAATAATCCTGATCCTCTCTATTTTATACCTAATTAAATGAATTATAGTCTCTCAGACAAAAAAAAAGATAGAATACCTCAGGTTTTTCGCAAGGCATCCGCTGACAGTCCTTTTTCTCTTTGCACATACTGAATAGGGATCACTACTACCATACAAGCTCTTAACTGATTTCAAGAAGAAAAATAAATTTTAAAAAGAGTAATTATATTCTAAAAAAATTATATTCTAAGAAACACACCCTCAGTAACCTGTTCCAGTTCTATTTTGGTTGAGACACAGTTTGGTAGTTTAATCAAAGTTGTAACAGAGGTGCTGGTGACAGTCTGTCTGGAAAACAAAACCTAAATAGAAAATCGTAAAGGAACTATAGACAATCTTTTGGGGCTTTAATGATTCACATTAAACTAATCATTGGAACAGTTTGCCCTGCTGATACAAAACTAAATGTCTAAAGTAAGAAAAATCTTTCTCTCTCATCACCTTCACTGGAAATCTATGAGTGTTGAACAAAATATCTGTGTGTTTGACTACCTGGCTACAGTTGGAGACACTGCTTGCATTAAGAGAAATGTAAGGATGATAAAATAAGGATGATATGTTACTTCATATTTGGGAAATAATCATATTTCTGTAAAGTAACATTTCTTACCATCCTTACACTTTTCTTAATTCAAGATTTGATAAGGAGGCTTTATATATATACAACGCAGAGCTCAAAGTGATATAAAATCTTCAGGAAGGTAATAGTGCCTGGATGGGCACACATACAATGTGAGGGTCCCTTTCTTTCTGGAAAAATCCAAGGGAATAGCCAATTTAGTTACCATGCTTTACTTAAACCATAGTAAAACGTGTTCCTTAGAGTCACATTTTTTTTGAGCTATATGCTTGTCTACATGGTAATCTAGAAAGGCATTATTGGTATAGTCTGGTGATGGAAAGAATGCTACAGGGTGATCTTCCAAGGAATGACTTTGACAGCTGAGTGAAACCCAGAGATGAACTATGTAGCACATCTGTGTAGACTTCTCTACCAGGTAATCTTGGTTTGTAGGTAATGGAAACGAAACACAGAATTCTAAGGCATGCATAAGAAGGTTCTACACCTGGGAAAATAAGATCAGACTCCTTGTTTGCCATGTACAGCAGAAGAGCTTAACCAAGGACAGAGAAAAATAAGACGGCTGTCACACCTGCGCTCCATTATCTGACTTTACATGTTTAATTTTAGCTCCCTGTTGCATTTTTTCCTGTTTGCCTTTACTAATGAAATAATTACACCTACAACTTCCTTGAAAACCATAAATACTTTATCCTTTAAACTCAAAGTAGCTGCCCAACTGATTATACTCAAAGTATCAGGACTTTGTGAATTTCTTTTCTTCTGATTCACTCACAGAAAAATCCCATTGTTATCACCTCTGTCCCTTAATGTATGAAAGGGACTCTTCACAATCAAAGAAATACAAGAAACTAATTATTGGTGCACCATCCTTACCAGGACATTACCACATTATTATATCCTTCGTCATTGCATCTTACACCTTGTAATTTAGTTTAGTGGCTGCTTGTCTTTCTGTATATTGATGAATGTGCATATGTGCAAGCATGTGAGAGGTACAGATGTTCGTAGAGGCATGTACAAATGGAAGCCAGAAGTTAACCTCCAGTGATTCCTAATTACTCTTTGTTTTATTGTTTTGAGACAGGATCTGTTATTGAACCTGAAGCTGGTTGATAGAGCTAGACAGGCTGGCAGCAAACCCCAAGGATCTTCCTGGGTTTGTGTCTCCAGCTCTGGGATTCCAGTCATACACTGTCACAATTGGCTGTTATGCCAGTACTGCCCATTGCAGTCAGGGTCTCATACGTGTGCAGCAAGCACTTTACCAACTCACATGTCACACCACACCCGTCAAAGTTATCAATTTTTGGAAAATATATTTATCTCTTTTCTTACATACAGAGAAAATATTGTGAAACTTCAGTTGAAATAAAGTTCTCTTCACTAATTTAAAACTACAAACAGATAAATTTTTGTCAACCTTATAAGAATCTGGGTAATAGAAACATTACTTTCATATTGTCAGTGTAGATTTATGTCACCAAAATGGCAGCTATGGCTGAAAACTTTCAAGTATAACAGCTCAACATTATTAAGATATTCCTTAATTTTCACTGAAAATAAAACTATAAAAATGTTACTATCATGTTTTTCTTGTATCCATACATATTAAGATAAGTAAAGTGTCCACCTGTAAATATATTTCAAAAAAATTGCTGTCTTCTGATTTTGTTCTTAACATCTATGCAGAAGTCTATTTTAAACCCTTACAATTTATTTGTTTGAAGAATTTATTAGTACACAACAAGTAGTTACTCAAGTAGCCACTCTTCTTGACTGTGTTTGTGATATAACAGAAATATTTAGTAGTTGTTGTTAAGATCATATAAGCTAAAACCCTCTGGGATCTATAGAACAAAGATTTTTCTAATTTTCTTGCATAGTAGTGAGTTTCACTGTCTTAACAAAATAAAATTGTATTTCTTGTGTTTGCTAGTCACTTCTTAAGTCATTTATTATCTAATTTATATTTAACAAAAAGAACTTTGTTTAATATACTAGTGACTGCAAGATGTGTAATATAAAGTATAAGTCTTTTTTGAGGAACTCATTGGCATAGGTGGCAATATTAACCAATTATGCAAATTTTAAATCACATAAGAACCTTCTCTAAGATTGACCACATTCTCAGTAACAAAGCAAGCATCAACACATACAAAAAACTTGGAATAACTACCTGTATCTTATCAGGTCACCATGGTTTAAAGTTAGAATTCAAACACAACACTAATTGCAGAAAGTGTAAAAACTCATGGAAATTGAACAGTGCTCAATTAAATCACCCCAGGATCAAGAAAGAAATAAACGAGGAAATTAAAGATTTTCTATAACTCAATGAAAATGAAGGCACAACATACCCAAACCTATGGGAAACAATGAAAGCAATGCTAAGAGGAAAGTTCATAGCACTAAGTGCCTACATAAAGGAAATGGAGAAAGCTAACTCAATCAACTTAACAGCAAACCTGAAAGCTCTAGAATAAAAAGTAGACTCACCCTGGAGGAGTAAAAGACAGAAAATGATCAAATCGAGGGTTAAAATCAATAAAATAGAATCAAATAAAACGATACTAAGAATTAATGAAACAAAGAGCTGGTTCTTTGCGAAAGTCAGTAAGATAGACAAACCCTTATACAAGCTAATAAAAGGCAGAGAGAGAACATCCAAATTAACAGAATTAGAAATGAAAAAGGCCTCTTAACAACAGATGCTGAAAAATTCCAGAGAATCATTAGGTCATACTACAAAAACCTGTACTCCACAAAATTGGAAATTGTAAAAGAAATGGGCAATTTTCTGGATAGGTACCACATACCAAAATTAAATCAAATGAGGTGAACAACTTAAATAGACCTATAACGTACAAAGAAATAGAATCTGTCATCAAAAGCCACCCAACCAAAAAAGGCCCAGGAGCCAATGATTTTGGCACAGAACTCTACCAGAACTTCAAAGAAGAGCTAATACCTATACTCAAAATGTTCTGCAGAAGAGAAATAGAAGCAACAGTGCCTTCTAAGTCTACAGTTACCCTGATTCCAAAACCACATAAAGATTCAGCCAAGAAAGAGAATTAAAGACCAATCTCCCTAATGAACATTGATGCAAAAATGCTCAATAAAATACTGACAAATTGAATCCAAGAATGAGTAAAAAAAAAAATCCAGCATGATCAACTTGGCTTAATCCCAGAGATGCAGGGATGGTTCAACATACAAAAATTTATCAATTAAATCCACTGTATACATAAACTGAAAGAAACAAACCATATGACCAACTCATTAGATGCTGAACAGGCATTTAACAAAATCCAAAACCCTTTTATGATAAAGGACTTAGAGAGATCAGAGATACAATATATGTAAAAGTAATAAAAACAATGTATACAGTAAGCTGACAGCCAACATCAAATTAAATGGAGTGAAATTCAAAGTGATTGCACTAAAATCAGGAACAAGAAAACGATGTCCACTCTTTCCATATCTATTCAACATAGCCCTCCTATATACAAGTGATAAATAAGCTGAGAAAGAAATCAGGGAATCATCACAATTCACAATAGCCACAAATAATATAAAATATTTTGGGGTAACACTAACCAAACAAGTGAAAGACCTGTTCTATAAGAACTTTAAGTCTTTGAAGAAAGAAATTGAAAAAGATATAAGAAAATGGAAAGATCTCCCATTCTCTTGGATAGGTAAGATTAACATAATAAAAATGGCAATCCTACCAAAAGCAATCTACAGATTCCATGCAATCCCCATCAAAATCCCAACACAGACCTTGAAAAAACAATGCTCAACTTCATATGGAAAAACAAAAAACCCAGGATAGCCAAAAGAATCCTGTATAATAAAGGAACTTCCAGAGGTATCACCATCCCTGTCATCAAGGTCTATTATGGAGGTACAGTAATGAAAACAACTTAATATTGGCATAAAAAACAAATAGGTTGACCAGCAGAATTGAATCGAAGACCTGGATATTGATCCACACACCTATGGACACCAGATTTTTGACAAAGAAGTTAAAATTATACAATGGAAAAAAGAAAGCATCTTCAACAAATGGTGCTGGCATAACTGAATGCCATCATGTAGAAGAATGCAAATAAATCCATCTCTATCCCCACTCACAAAACTGAAGTCCAAATGGATAAAAGACCTCAATATAAATCTGACCACACTGAACCTAATAGAAGAGAAAGTGGGAAGTAGTCTTCAATGCATGGGCACAGGAGACCACTTCCTGTATATATCCCCAGTAGCACAGACTCTGAGAGAAACAATTAATAAATAGGAACTCCTCAAACTGAGAAGCTTCTGTAAAGCAAAGGACATGACCAATAATGCAAAAGTGCAACCACTGCATGGGAAAAGATCTTCACCAACTCTATATCAGACAAAGGTCTGATCTCCAAAATACATAAAGAACTCAAGAAATTAGACATCAAAATTCCAAATAATCCAATTACAAAATGGGGTACAGATCTAAACAGAGAATTCTCAACAGAAGAATTTCAGTGGCTGAAAGACACTTAAGGAAATGCTCAACATCCTTAGCCATCAGGGAAATGCAAATAAAGACAACTCTGAGATACTATCTTACACTTGTCAGAATGGGTAAGATCAAAAACATCATAGTAGCTTATACTGGAGAGGATGAGGTGCAAGGTGAACATTCCTCTGTTGCTGGTGGGAATGGAAACATGTACAACCACTCTGGAAATCAGTGTGGTGGTTTTTCAGAAAATTGGGAATCAACCTACCTCAAGACACAGCAATACCACTCTTGGACATATACCTAAAGGATGCTCAACCATACTACAAGGAAATTTGTTCAGCTATATTTGTAGCAGCATTATTCGTAATAGCCAGAACCTGGAAACAACCTAGATGCCCCTCAACTGAAAAACGGATAAAGAAAATGTGGTACATTTACACAGAGGAGTACTATTCAGTGGTAAAAATACAACCACATCTTGCAATTTCCATGCAAATGCATGGAACTAGGAGAGAAAAAAAAAAAACATCTGGAATGAGGCAACCCAGGCCCAGAAAGATAAGAATGGTATGTACTCATTCATAGGTTAGTACTAGCGATAAAGCAAAGGATAAGGAGCCTATAGTCCACAACCCCAGAGAAGCTAAGAAGGAGAACCCTAAGAGGAACATAGGCTGGGGGAAATAGACAAGATCTCTTGAGAATATTGGGAGCATGGGAGTGGGGGGGAGAAGGGATGGCAGAAGGTGAGGAAGAGGAGAGAAGGGAAGGGGGAAGGAGAACTAGAAGGAACAGGATGATCTAGATGGGGGAAGGACAGAGACTGAGAACAATGAAAGAGATATCATAATTGAGAGAGTCATTATGGGCCTAACAAGAAACCTGGCACTGGAGAAATTCCCAGGAATCCATAGGATGACCCCAGCTAGAATCCTAAGCAAAGTGGAGAGGGTGCCTGAACTGGCCTTGTAGTCAGATGGATGACTATCTTAAATGTTATCATAGAACCTACATCCATCAAGTGATGCAAGCAGATGCAGAGAATCACAGTGTAGTTTTGGACTGAGCTCCTAAAGTCTAGTCGAAGAGAGGGAGGAGTGAGAATAAGAGCAGAGAGGTCAAGAGCATGATGGGGACACCCACGGAAAGAGCTTACCTGAGCTAATGGAAGATTTCCAACCCCGGGTGAGAGCTAGGGAACCAGCATAGAACCCAAGTAAAACCTCTGAATGTGAGTGACACATTTATGGCTGGGGCAGACTGGGGGGCCACTGGCAGTGAGACCAGGAACTATCCCCACTGCTTGTTCTGGCATTTTTGGAAACCATTCTTTCTGGAGGGAAACCTTGCTCAGCCTAGATATAGTGGGGAGAGCCTTGATCTTGCCTCAAAGCAACTCCCCATGGGAAGCCTTACCCTCTCTGAGGAGTGGATGAGCAGTGGGATAGGGGATGGGAGGAGGAAAGAGGAGGGAGCAGGAGGAGGGGAGGGAGTAGAAAATCTTTTTGGCATGTAAGATGAGAAAAGATCGTTTTATAAAATAAAATAAAATAAAAGAGAGAAAGAAAAAGAATTGCAAAAACAAGAAAACTAGCAAAAGCTAGATCTCAAAGATCTGTTTCAGTAGTGAAAGTCACAATAAGCCTGAGTGTAAATTCGGCAATGCTCCAAAGTCAGTTAGTGTGATTTAAAAGCAGTGATCCAAATAGTATGGAACGTAAGCATTTATATTTTAAAACAGTCCTGCCATTTTTCAGTGTACATTATTTATTTGCTCTTTGAAAACTATTGATTTTATAATATTAACTATGTTTCACATCCCTTTTAAAATGCCTACCTCAGTACCAGCCATCACTGAACCCACTGTGTACTTTTAATTAACTGTAACTAAACCAGTTTTTAATAGGTAAGTTTGTATTTGAGTTGGGCGTAAAATACTTCTAAGACAAAAGAGATGTTATTGATAGCTTAAGCGTTCATAGAGAAACCTATTCCATTTGAATGCATTTTCAGTTGTTGTTATCACAACTGGAAATTGATAGTTTTATTGTGATTCTTTTAACTGTAATATCCAGTATATTAACTTTATATTTTAGTTTTATGGTTAAAGTACATAGCTCAGAAGAATCCAAGGACATTTAGAAATATTTACTTTTCCAAGACCAGATTTGACATATTTTTTCACTTGGGAGGAAATGACATTTGGCAGTTACAAGGGGTTCACAATTCTCCTGCCTCTTCAAAAGAGGCCTGAGGGTAACTTGACAATTCATTTCCCATATCCTGCAGAATCTAGTTCAACTGAGAAGAAAATAATCATCATATATCAAATATGATGTCTTGAGACTTAACATTTTTCATGTAACTTCAAGACTCTTTCCATCATGGCACATGAATGACATGAAATAATAAGGAATAGAAAATTTCAAATATTGGATCAATGCCTTCTCAAGAGATCATACCCACATCTTAAATATGGTCAACAATCAGGTGCTGCTGCGAAGAAGAAACAAAAACCATCTTAGTCCCATATTCAGATCTTTAAGCTGAGAATCTAGGAAAATGTGGCAGAATTACAGAAATTCTATAAACCACCTAATATATTTACAGTCAAATACTGTACCAGTCCTTTGTGTTAAAATGTTTGTTTTCATTAATTAAAGCATAATTATTGAAAGACAAATAATGTAAAGGACATGTTAATAAATTCAGTCATAGCAGTTCAAACCAACACATATTTTCTTTAGTTACTTGAACCTCAGTGAGCAAATATCTCCTTCAGCAAATATGTCAACTTCTACCATATTAAAACTCCACACGTGTGTTCATTTTTATGAAGAGAAATAATTTAGATGTCAGATAAGTTTCTACAATTATAGTTTGATGAAAGAATTCACACAGTTGTTTGTTTATATTAAAATCAATAGACAAGCCAGTTGAATAAATGATATTTCTGGCCATTACTTACAATTTTTGGAGGCAGTGATCTCTTATGCTCATTTTCACTGTTATTTTGTAAAAACTACATTTATTTATATTATTTCTTCCACATGACTTATACTTTCTTACATATTTCTCCCTCAATTTGCACCAGAATGTGTAGGAGGAAGGCCCGTTTGTTTCTCCCAGATGCCCAGAACTGAAATAATCACATAGAAACCATATTCATTAAAACACTGCTTGGCCCATTAGCTCTAGCTTCTTATTGGCTAACTTTTATATTAATTTAACCCATTTCTATTAATCTGTATATTGCCATGTGTCAGTGTCTTACCAGGTAAAATTTCCAGCGTCTGTCTCCGGTGACTCCATGGCATCTCTCTGACTTTTTCCTTCTCCCAGCATTCAGTTCTGTCTTCTCTGCCTACCTAAGTTCTTCCCTATCAACAGGTCAAGGCAGTTTCTTTATTCATTAATGGTAATTACAGCACACAGAGGGGACTCCCACATCAAGAATGCTCATGGAAGATGACAGTTAGTCAGTTAGTCATTATTTATAATCTGGTTTAGATATCTTCGAGGAGCTGTAGATGGGATGTTTTAGTGGGAAGAAAGGTTGTAATTACTATCTTAAACATTTTAAAAAACTCATTTTCAAACAAGGATTTATTTCTCTCCTGTTAATTATGAATCTCTGTGATGGGGTCTCTCTGTTTGTCTATCTGTCTGTCTGTGGGGTATGTGCATGTGAGCACAGGTGTCTCGGGAGACCAAAGGTCTTGGATCTGCTGGAACTGGATTTACAGATTATTGTGAGCTTCTGTGTATGGGTGCTTGGAACTGAGCTGATTTCCTTCAGAAGAGTTGTGAGGGCTCTAAATCCCTTAGCCATTTTCCCAGTCATCTAACTGAATCTCAATAAGCAAGACCTTTTAATTCCCTTCTTCCTTTGTCAATAGGCACATCCCTGGCACCTAATGCTGTATCACATTTATGGCATTTTGATTTCCTACTCAAATTTTCAAATAAGAAATCAATATTCTCATTTGTATGAAAGGAACAATAACTGGCTTAGCTGCTAAATGACTTTGATGTATGGATTATAGTTTATTACATAAAATCTTATTGTATCCAACTCACCCTGATAATTCGGTTACTTTAAGCTTATACTATCAAGGTCATTGGCAAGACTATGACTCATGACAATTCTTATTCTTTGGAAGGTCTCAAATATACTTGTTAAAATGATCATTTCTAAAATCTGTCATTTTCATCTAATTATTTGCTATATTTTATTGGATGGATCTTGTTTGAAGATTCTGACATCATTTTGAAAGCAATATAGTATTTGCTCTCTTAATATTAAGTTGAAATAATTTTCAGGATATATGGTTTTATAGAAAAAACTTAACATGCAGTTCCAAAATTAATTATTTTGTTTATTGCTTACCTGGCCCTATATAATGTAATTTCTGTTACCCAATTTCCATTTGTAATTTAAATTTTATCTACAAAATATTTTGTCCATGAGTTTCCACTGACAGGGATCAAGTAGCAATGTAAATTACCTTGACGGTCTGTACCATCTCATTTCTTCCTTTCTATTAACTTTGAATTTTATTAGTCATGGTCTCTAAGCATCATACATATACAGTTTGAATCAAATTTAATAACTGATAGTGACGTCAAAGCTTACTGAACTTTTTAGTTTGCATTTAATGTGAATAATCACATAGCAATAAGAATTTAAAATGTGTTTGTAAAAAGCAAAAAAAAAAAAAACCCAGTGATGATAACAGAGATAATAGAGACATTTCTAACTTGGTTGCTGACTCCCAAAATGTATTAAAGATAAAATTAACTTTTCCACATATATTTCAAACAAATTTTAATTACACAGTAGTCAAGAGGGGACACTCTACACTGAAGTTTGATGAATCAGTAAACAATGTGTATTAAGTGCCTATGACATTTACAAATTATTGTAAAATACTGAAAAGAAGGAAACTCTTTTTTCTATTTTAATTTTTAAAGAAAACCAACTATCTTTTTTCATTTTACATACCAATCCCAGGTCCTCTCCTTCCTCTCCTCCCATTCCCTCCAACTATTCCCCCCACCCAATGCTCCATTTGTTCCTCAAAGAGGGTAAGACACATTGTTTTGGGGAAGCTCCAAGGCAATCCCTAATATATCTAGGGTGAACAAGCTATCCATCCAAAGAGAATAGGTTCCCTAAAACTTAGTACAAGAAGTAGGGATAAGTCCAGGTGCCACTTCCAGTGGCCTTTCAGTTTGCCCCAGCCATCCACATTTAGAGGGACTAGTTTGAACCCATACTGGTTCCTTCCTTGTCCAGCTGGAGTTGGTGAGTTCCCATTAGCTCAGGCAAACTATTTCAATGGGTGTCCTCATAATGGTGTTGACCTCTTTGCTCATATTCTCACTACTCCCATTCTTCAACTGGTCTTTGGGACCTCAGACCAGTACTCTGCTGAGGGTCTCTGTCTGTGTTTCCATCAGCTGCTGGATGAAGGTTCTATGGTTACATTAAGATAATTATTAATGTGACTACAGGGCAATGCTAGTTCAGATGCCCTCTCTTCTATTACTTAGAGTCTTAGCTGGGCTTACTGTTCAGCTATGCTCATAGCAGCATTATTTGTAATATTCAGAAACTGGAAAAAACCTAGATACTTCTCAACCAAAGAATGAATAAAGAAAATGTGACACATTTTTACATTGGAGTACTACTCAGTGGCTAAAAAAAGAAACAATCATACCTTGAAATTTAAATCCAACTAGATGGAACTAGAAATAAAAACATCCTGAGTGAGGTAACCCAGACCCAAAGAGATGAACATCATATGTACTCACTCATAGTGGATACTAACTATAAAGAATGGATATTAAGCCTATAGTTCATGATCCTAGAGAAGCTAAGTAACAAAGAGAAACCTAAGAAAAACATACAAAGGAAAAATAGACAAGATCCCTTGACAAAATTGGGAACATGGGGGTGGGGGTTGAAGGGAGGATGGGAGGGGAAGAGGAAAAAAGAAGGAGAAGAGGAGGAGACTTGAGGTAATGGGATAGTCAAGATGGAGGAAGGACAGAGATGAGTGCAAGGAAAGATATTTTGATTGAGGGAGCCGTTATAGGACTAGCAAAGAAAAAAAAGCAAAAACAAACAAAGAAACAACAAAAAAAAAAAAGACTGGCACTAGAGAAATTCCGCGGAATCTACAAGGATGACCCCAGCTAAGAAGAGAACTCTTAAACATTATGAGTAAGATCTTGAAGTGGGAAACACAGCTTGCTCTAATACCGAGAGATCTTAAGAGGTGAATAAATAGCCATGTGGCAGGACACTCCACTCTGTAGGACCTTCACAGTTAGACAAAGTCCCAGGCCCCTTCCCCAACTTTCTTGGCTTTTCTAGCTAGCCAGCAGGGAGTTTCCTGTGGGTAGGCTCCCTGAAAACCCAAACCCATCCAGTGGCCACACTAAACTACTAGCCACACCCTGCCCCCAAACCTGCCTTTCTTCCTGCAACCTCTGTGGAACTCTGAAACACAGCTTGCTCCAATATTGAGGGGACTTAAGAGGTGAGTAAAGAGCCATGTGGCAGAGTACCCCACTCTCTAGGACCTCCACTGTGGGACAAAACCCTTGGCCCTTCCCCCAATTCCCTGGGCTTTTCTAGCCAGCCAGCAGGGAGTTTCCTATGGGTAGGCTCCCCCCAAACCCAACCCCATCACTGCACTCTATAAGTTACTACCCACACCCGCCTAAGAACTGAGAGCTTGCTATAATGCTGAGGGGACCAAGAGCTTGCTGTAACACTGAGGGGACCAAGAAAGAGCACCAAGAGAGCAAACCAGGAGAGAAGACCAAAAGAGCAGGCTTATAGTGACCGCAGAGGCGTTCTGAGACAGACATTGACAGTACAGAGCAGACCAAGAAAAGCTCCCAAACACTCAGATAGCCACTGCAAGGACAGGGCCAAGACACAAAGAAACTGCAGACATCATTTGAAGGAAGATATGGGTAGGTGCCAATGCAGAAATTCTTCCAACAACCTAAAAGGCAACATGGTAACACCAGAACTCAGTGGTCACATAGCAGGAAGACTTGATCATTCTAACCCCGAAGAAGTAGAAGTAAATCACTTTAAATGCAACTTTATAAAAATGATGGAGACCTTTAAAGAGGAAATGAAAAACTTCCTTAAAGAAATGGAGGAAAAGACAAACAAAAAATGGAAGAAATTAATAAATCACTCAAAGAAAATCAAGAAAGCCAAAAAAATGAAAAAAAAATAAAAAAAAACCAAACAGGTGAAGCAAACAGTTCAAGACTTTAAGACAGAAATAGAGGTAATAAAGAAAACACAAACCAAGAGATTTTTGGACATGGAAAATCTGAGTAAATGAATAGGAACTTCAGAGAAAAGTATAACCAACAGAATACAAGAGATAGAAGAAAGAATCTCAAGTGCTAAAGATACTATATTGGAAATAGATTCATTGGTCAAAGAAAACATTAAATCCAACAAATTCTCAACACAAAACATCCAGGAAATCTGGGACACTATGAAAAGACTAAAACTAAGAATAATAGGGATAGAAGAATAACTCCAGCTCAAAGGCACAGAAAATATATTCAACACAATCATAGAAGGAAACTTTCCTAACCTAAAGAAGGATATTCCTATGAAGGTACAAGAAGCTTACAGACCACCAAATAGACTGGATCAAAAATAAATCCCCTCCCCATATAGTAATTAAAACAGAAAATTTACAGAATAAAGAGAGAATATTCATTGCTGCAAAGGAAAAAGGTCAAGTAACATATAAAAGTAAAACTATCAGAATTACAACCACCATTTCAATGGAAAACATGAAAGCCAGAAGGTTCTGGACAATATGCTGCAGACATTAAAAGACCAAAGGATGCAAGTCCAGACTACTAAACCCAGCAAAGCTTCAATCACCAACGATGAAGAAAACAAGATATTACATGACAAAAACAGTACATATCCACAAACAGAACACTATAGAAAGTACTAGGAGGAAAACCCCAACACAAGGAAGCTAACTGCACCCACAAAACCACAGGCAACTGATAACCTTCATCAGCATAACCCAAAGAAGGGAAACACGCAAACACTAATACTGAAAAATAATGGGATTAAAAATCACTGGTCATTAATATCGCTTAATATCAATGGGCTCAATTCACCTATAAAAAGACACAGGCTAAGAGAATGGATACAAAAACAGGATCCAGCCTTCTGCTGTATACAGGAAACACACCTCAACCTCAAAGACTGACACTACCTCAAAGTAAAGGGTTGGGAAAAGGTTTTCCAGTCACATGGTCCTAAGAGACAAATGGGTGTAGCTATCCTATTATCTAACAAAATTGATTTCAAACTAAAATCAATCAGGAGAAATGGAAAAGGACACTTTATATTTATAACAAGAACAATCCATCAAGATGTAGTCTCGATCCTGAACATCTATGTCTCTAATAAAAGAGCACCCACATATGTAAATGAAACATTATTAAAACTTAAATCAACTTTACATCTATAGTAGGAGACTTCAACACTCTGCTTTCACCAATGGACAGGTCAACCAGACAGAAACTTAACAGAGAAATAAGAGAACTAACAGATGTAATGAATCAAATGAACTTAATAAATATCTATAGAACATTCCACCCAAACAGGAAAGAATATACCTTCTTCTCAGCACCTCATGGAATCTTCTCTCAACCTGATCACATACTCGGTAACAAAGCAAATGTCCACAGATACAAAAAAAATTGGAGTAACTCCTTGTGTCTTATCAGATCACCATGGATTAAAGTTAGAATTTAAAAGCAATACAACTCTCAGAAAGCCTACAAACTCAGGGAAATTGCACAGTGAACTACTGAACAAACCCTGGGTCAAGAAAGAAAGAAAGAAAGAAAGAAAGAAAGAAAGAAAGAAAGAAAGAAAGAAAGAGAGAGAGAGAGAGAGAGAGAGAGAAAGAAAGAAAGAAAGAAAGAAAGAAAGAAAGAAAGAAAGAAAGAAAGAAAAATTAATTTAAGACTTCCTTGAATTCAATAAAAATGAAGGCACAACATATCCAAACCTATGGGACACTATGAAAGCAGTGCTAAGAGGAAAGTTCATAGCTCTTAGTGCCCACATAAAGAAAATGGAGAAAGCTCTAATTAGTGACTTAAAAACACATATAAAAGTTCTAGAACAAAAAGCAGCGAACTCACCAGGAGGAGTAGAAGACAGGAAATAACCAAATTGAGGACTGAAATCAACAAAATAGAAACAAAAAAAAACCCAATACAAAGAATCAATGAAACAAAGAGCTGGGTGGAAGGGGAAGAGAAGGGGAGAAGGAGAGGGTTGAGGAGAACTTGAGGGAATGGGATAGTGGAGATGGAGTAAGGACAGATATGAGAGCAAGGGAAAAGGTATCTTGATTGAGGAAGCCACTGAGGGTTAGCAAAAACCTAAATCTAGGGAAATTCCCAGGAATCTACAAGGATGACCCCAGCTAACACTCTAATCAATAGAGGAGAGAGGACCTGATCTTGACTTGCCCTGTAATCAGGCTGATGAATATCATAAATATCACCATAGAACCTTCATCCATTTGCTGATGTAAACAGAGGCAGAAACTTACACTGGAGCACTGGACTGAACTGTCAAATTCCAATTGAAGCATGGGAGGAATGAGAATATGAGCATAGAGGTCAAGATCATGATGGGTACACCCACTGAAACAGTCTACCTGGGCTATTGGGAGCTCACGAACTCCAGCCGAAAAAGGAAAGAACATGCTTAGCACAAAACTAGGCCCTCTGAATGTTGTTGACAGTTGCATGGTTAGGGTAGACTGAGGGACCACTGGCAGTGGCACCAGGATTCATCCCTACTGCATGTAGTGGCTTTTTATGGTCCTATTCTCTTTGGATGTATACCTTGCTAAGCCTAGATATAGTAGGGAGGGCCTTGTGCCTTCCACAAAGCAATGTGCCTTATCCTCTCTGAGGAGTGTATGGGGGTGGGATGGGAGGGTGTGCAGATGGATTGGGTGGAGGTAGGGACTGGGAACTTTGATTGGTAATTTTTTTAAACTCTAATAAATAAATAAAAAAGATCTTGAAGTGTAGTTTTTCACTGCTGATGGACACTTGTGGAGATGGGGAAGGACCAAGTTTGGTTTAAGGGGCTGGCCAACGGGAGTTTGGGCATTTCCCAGCTCTATGAGTATATAAGCAATACAAATTGGACTTGCTATTTTTTCTTCTTATTTTTTTGTGGGTGTGGGGGAATCACAAAGATGAGGAGTGGACCTGGGAAGACTGGGAAGTGAATGTAATCAGGGTGCATTCTGTGAAACTTCCAAATAATAAATAAAAATAATATGTTGAAACAACATAAAAAAGAATCATCAAAATATACTCTGGTGACAAAATAAACAGAATCTGAAATTTACATGACTAATCTATTACTTACAAATTGGTGGTTTTAGATTATTTTACAGGAACAAGTTCTCTATTTTATATGGATAAGGTCATTTATCTATTGTAAAATTTAATTCTTTTTCCATAAACCCTAATATAAAAATTAACTGCAAATAACATAGCCATTAAAATAATTCAGTAGGCAATACATTGAAATAAAGATACACACAAAAAAAGTAAAGATACACTTAGTATTCAAATTAAAGAACGAAACAAACTTCAGATGGTCATCAAGTTATTGCAGTCTCACTTATTCTATTTTGACTTCACCATGGTGAGAAAACAAAATTCATTCAGTAGACATTGTGCTTTGAATTTCGAGTATGACCTTTTCACAGGCTATGCAAATGCAGTGTGATTCTCTCTCACCATGCTGGACAGCTACAGCAATCTTCTGTCCCAAGCTTAAAATCAGGAGTGACAAGAAGTAAAGTGTGCTGACAAAATACAGGGTCAGTAAATTATGTCTATTAAGTGCCTATGAAATTTGAACCTGCAATTCCAGAGATTACCAATTGAGTCCTTTGTGGGAATCTCACCTGTCCTACTGATTTGGTGATGTTTGATTTCTCTTTCACTTCTGACTTTCAATGGTCTCTGTCCTCTTAGTAGAAAGCCAGTCTTATATCAAACAAGGAAGGAACTTTTGGGGAATATAGTTCCAAGCAATGAAAAGGAGACTGATTTGTTGTGAGGTCTGGTTAAAACTAATAAACCCAAGAGTGCATCAATGGGATGAACATTGCTTCTTCTCACTTTTCAGTTTTGAATAAACTTTAGGTTTGCCTAACTCTACTCATCTACTCCAGACTAACTCTGTGTGAAACAGGAGACACTGAGTCTGATATTCTATACACATATCTCAGTGCAAATTTTATTTGTCTTCTGGACAATCCATGTATGCATATGTGGATATATTGAAAGCCATAACTGAAACATTGCATAAAGCACTAAACCTTATTTATGACTTTGTGTTCAATATAAGGAAATGGATAACAATGAAAATCTTCTATATAAATGCAAATGCATAAATATCAAATCATATGAGTTAATATATAATATAATCAGATTCAGCAACTGGAAATATAGCTACGAATAGTACTTAAAACTTCTTTCATTCAGTTATGCATGACCACTTTGATTTTAGGCAACAACTAAGACAGTGAGAGCCCCTTATCTGGCATGGTGTTCAAGGTCTTCACTTATGAAAAGCCCATATAGCAACTGTTTTTTCTGGGCTATGTTCCTGTAATTTGTATTAGCTTTTACTATTGAATACAAGAAATGCTGCATTGGTACCCACTTTGCATGCAGGCTTTCACTGAATATTACTGTGAATGGCAAATCAATTCGTACCTCTATGGAAGCCCATGCTAAGACCCCTTCCACAGAGCTTACCATCAGTTCTGTTTCTTACAAGTATTTGAACAGACTGTCAATCCTTTTTTTATTCCCATGAAATTACATAGATCTGGGTTGCTGATGATTTGTTCACCCAGAAAAAAGTTAACAATCAAATGTGATACCTTACATTTTGCTGACTGTGGTGACTGCAAATGAAAACGGCGAGCTATTAGGGGATGAAGTCATGTCAGCTCCAGCAGCAATAATCAGCCATTCACGAAAATGTCCCTGAGGATGAAATCATTTGCACTGCTAGCTCATTTTTCTTGTCCATGATAGAAGCAATGCTCACCTGACTGCTAGAGCTGAGGTACTGTTTCTTGCTTGTTTGTTTTGCTTATATGTTTTGTTTTATTTTCTGTATTTATTTGACCAGGCATTGAAATAAGGATCATACTTCAAATAATTATCTTTAGGAATCAGATTTTAATGAACATATCTTCTACCACAATTTCTGGACTATTATAAGGAAAACTACAGCCACAGTCAGAGAACATAGACTGCTTCTGCACGGTAGTGAACGACATCTGTATTTGCTTTCTAAGACTACTGGTGAAAATGTCTCATGAACAGTTCCTGGCACAACAGAAATTACTGGCTCACAGTTGAAGGGGTTGGAAATCTGAGACTAAGCAGTGGCAATCACGGCTGCTTTTGAAGGCTGTGAATGGAAACCTACTCCATATGGATGTCCTATTTTCTGACAGTTCTTAGCATCTCTTAGCATAGGCATACATTGCCCTAATACCTGCTTTCGTGTTTAAATTGCATTGTTTGTCTCTGTATCCAAACTGCTTCCTATGCAGATGTCAGTCATTACACCAGAGCCTAGCTGATTAACCACACTAACCAAATAAATATATAATTTTTTCTACAAATAAAGTCATAAACTCAGGTTATTAGTGGGTAGAACGTCAATATACGAATTTAAGGGAACACATTCATGCTATATAGATAGTCATAATTAACATTTATCTGAATATCTCTTTCTTATTCTCAGGATTCTATTTACCACAAACCAGTGCCATAGAAGAGAATTGACAAGACTGTAAATTGACATCCTTTTTAAAATAAAAGGACTGCTTTGCAAACATTGGGTAGATCAATCTTTTATCATTCTAGCTTTGACACTCTTTAAAGATTCTTATTTTGAAAATTAAAACATTCTCCTATGACACAAGTTATAATATTTCCAATTTAAATGAGATAGGTGTATTATAATTAATCTAACTTACATTCTATTTTTGGACACAGTAATCCAATTTTGTTTCTATTTCTCAATAATTCAATCTTTTTGAGATTATTATATAACTACATCATTTCTGCATTCTGTTTCCTTCCTTGAAACCATCCTGCTTACCCCATCTTGCTCTCTTTTACATTCATGGTCTCTTCTATTCTATTATTACACACATGTCTATACATGTATTTGTATATATTCATGAATACAGAAATACAACCTATTCAGTCTGTATAATGTTATTTGTGTATGTATATTTTCAGGATTGATCATTTGTTATCATATAACCAATTTTGTGCTCTTCCCAGGGAAAGACTATTTCTTTTATTCTGAGAATTTTTTAGTCCTTGTAGTTCTTTGTCTTGGGTTGAGGTTTTATTAGCTTTATCCCTTCCACACTAGCGTGTTTATTGGTGTTGTCCTTGTTCATATCCTGCTTAGGCAGCCATGATGGGGAGACTTCCCAGCTGTAGCCTCCGACGTTTCTAGGAGACACAATATCATAGAAATCTCTTTCTATATTGGAATGTTCCCAAATCATTAAGAATGGGAGCGTTTTGTAGATTTATCACTAGGAGCAGGCTCCACAGCTTTACGTCTTGATTAGTTGAGGTTTTATATAATGATCTCTCTTTCTTGCTAAGGTAAGAATCTTTGATAAGGGGTGAGGGATTCTGTGGAATAAGGGCAAATATTTAGAATGTAGTTAGGAAATGTGTTAGTTTATAAAAGTGATGGTTACAAGCCGTTCTCCAAGATTCATGAATCAAATGACCTGAGAAGCTGGTTTTCTAGTTCCAGGGATGAATTTTCCCCCTCTTGTTAAGCAGGTCTTCAGTCCAATTAGAGAGCAGTTGGTTACCATCAATATATGCATATCACTACTGCACCCCTAGGGTTAGGGTGCTATGTTGACAACCTTGTTTACTTTTATTTGTAAACTATCCATATAATTTTCCAAAGAAACAGAGTGCAGATCTAAGAGAAGTTATTTAAATTAGGTATAGAATACTTGATTTGTAAATAAAACCAGAATTCCTAAATCATTTAAAGTCCATAGAGGTGTTGGATTTTGTCGAATGCTTTTTCAGCATCTAATAAGATGATCATATGGGTTTTTTTTTCTTTCAGTTTATTTATATTGTTGATTACATTGGTAGATCTTTGTATGTTGAACTATTCCTGCATTTCTGGGATGAAGCCGACTTGATCATTGTGGATGATTTTTTTGATGTGTTCTTGGATTCAGTTTGCCAGTATTTTATTGAGTATTTTTGCATCTATGTTCATGAGTAAGATTGGTCTATAATTCTCTTTCTTGGTTGAGTCTATGTGTGGTTTCAGTATCAGGGTAACTGCAGCCTCATAAAAAGAGTTCTGTTTCTATTATGTGGAACACTTTTGGGAGTATAGATATTAGCTCTTCTTAGAAATACTGGTAGAATTCTGCTCTAAAACCATCTGGCCCTGGGCTTTTGTTTGGTTGGGAGGTTTTTGATGACAGTTTCTATTTCCTTACAGTTTACAGCTCTATTTAAATTGTTCATCTGGTTTTAATTTAATTTTGGTATATGGTATCTATTTTAAAAAACTGACCATTTCTTTTACATTTTCCAAATTTTTGGAGTACAGGTGTTTGTAGTGTGACCTAATGAGCCTCTGAATTTCCACAGTGTCTGTTGTTATGTCTCCTTTTTCATTTCTGAATTTGTAAATTTGGACGTTTTCTCTCTGCCTTTTTATTAGCTTGCATAATGGTTTGTCTATCTTGCTGATTTTCTCAAAAAAATCTAGCTCTTTGTTTCATTGATTCTTGGAATTGTTTTCTTTGTTTATATTTTATTGATTTTAGTCCTCAATTTGATAATTCCTGTGTTCTACTCCTTCTGAATGCATCTGCTTCCTTTTGTTCTACAACTCTCAGGTGTGCTGTTAAGTCAATAGTGTGAGCTTTCTCCACATTCCTTACATGGACACTTAGTGCTATGAACATTTTTCTTAGCATTCAACAAAATCCACTGCCCCTAAATGATAAAGATCTTGGAGAGATCAAGGATACAAAGAACATATATAAACATAATAAAAGCAATATACAGCAAGCTGACAGTCAACGTCAAATTAAATGGAGAGAAACATAAATTCTACTAAAATCAGGAACAAGACAAGGCTGTCCACTCTCTCCATATCTCTTCAACATAGTTCTTGAAGTTCTGGCTTTAGGAATAAGACAACAAAAGGGGATTAAAGGGATTGAACTTGGAAAGGTAGAAGTCAAACTTTCCTTATATGCAGATGATATGATAGTATATATAAGAGATCCAAAAAACTACCCGGAAACTTCCACAGCTGATAAATATCTTCAGTAATGTGTCAGGATAAAAGATCAACTGAAAAAAATCACTAGGCCGCCTATATATAAATGATAAAGGGGCTGAGAAAGAAATAAGAGAAACATCACCTTTCACAATAGCCACAAATAAAATATCTTGGGGTAACACTAACCAAAAATGTGAAAGACCTATTCAACAAGAACTTTAAGTCTTTGAAGATACCAAAAAATGGAAATATCTCCCAAGTTCTTTGATAGGTAGGATCAACATAATAAAAAATGGCAATCCTACCAAAAGCAATCTATAAATTCAATGCAATCTCCATCACAATCCCAACACAATTTTTCATAGGCCTTGAAAGAACAATAATCAACTTTATATGGAAAAACAAAAAAACCCAGGAGAACAAAACAATCCTGTAAAATAAAGGAACTTCTGGAAGCATAACCATCCCTGACACCAAGCTCTAATAGTTACAGTAAAGAAAACAGCTTGCTATTGGAATTAAAAGAGAGAGGTAGAACAATGGAATCGAATAAAAAAATCCAGATATTATACACCTATGAACACCTGACTTTTGACAAAGAAGCTAAAATTATACAACGGAAAAAAGAAAGCATCTTCAACAAATGGTGTTGGCATAACTGGATGCCAATATGTAGAAGACTAAAAATAGATCTATATCTACCCCAAATGGATTAAAGACCTCAATATATATCCAACTACACTGAACCTCATAGAAGAGAAAGTGGGAAGTAGCCCTCAATGCATGGGCACAGGAGATTACTTCCTAAATATAACCCCAATATCACAGACACTGAGAGCAACAATAAATAAATATGACCTTCTGACACTGAGAACAACAATAAAATGAGACCTCATGAAACTGAGAAGCTTCTGTAAAGCAAAAGACACAGTCAATAAGATACAAAGACAATGTACTGAATGGGAAATGATCTTCACCAACCCCACATCAGACAAATGACTCTTCTCCAAAATATATAATGAACTCAAGAAACTAGACATCAAAATTCCAACTAATCCAATTAAAAAAATCAGGTACAGAACTTAACAGAGAATTCTCAACAGAAGAATCTCAAATGGTTGAAAGACACTTAAGGAAATGTTCAACATCCTTAGCCATTAGGAAAATGCAAATCAAAACAACTCTGAAATACCATCTTACACCTGTCAGAATGGATAAGCTCAAAAGCACCAATGATAGCTTATGCTGGAGAGGAGGTGGAGTAAGGGGAACACTCCTTAATTGCTGGTGGGAAAGGAAACTTTTACAACCATTTTGGAAATCAGTGTGGCAGTTTCTCAGAAAATTGGGAATCAACTTACATCAGAATCCAGAAATACTATTCTTGGGCATATACCCAAAAGATGCTCAATCATACTACAAAGCCATAATTTCAACTATGTTCATAGCGGTATTATTTGTAATATCCAGAACTTGGAAGCAACTTAGATGCTCCTCAACTCAAGAATGGATAAGAAACTGACACACATTTACACATTAGAGTACTACTCAGTGGTAAAAAACAATGACAACTTGAATTTTGCATGCAAATGGATGGAAATAGAAAACACCATCCTGAGTGAGGAAACCCAGACACAGAAAGAAAAGCATGGTATGACCCACTCATGTGAATAATAGTTAAACAGCAAAGGATAAGGAACGTATAGTCCACAACCACAGAAAAAGTAATAACAAGAAACACCCTAAGAGAAATACATAGATTCTCCTGGCTAGGGGAAATAGACAAGATCTTCTGAGAAAATTGGGAGCATGGGGGTAGGTGGAGAAAGGATGACAGAAGGGAAGGTAGAGGGGTGAATGGGAGGTTTGAGGAGAACTTGAAGGAATGGAATAGTTGTGATGGAGGAAGGAAAGATATGAGAGCACAGAAAGGGATAATTTGAATGAGAGAGCCATTATGGGGTTAGCAAAAAACCAGGCTCTAGAGAAATTCCCTGGAATCCACAAGGATATTGCATTAATCCAAAGTAAATTATATTAATTCAAATAGAATTCATTCATTTTAATGAGATAAGTCATCTATTATAATATCACTAAAAATGTAATTAGTTTACTCTTACATATAGTTAATGAGACAAACACAGAAATAGTGACACAGATAAAAAAACAAACATGAGACAAATATAAAATAATTTATTTAAATTTAACAATACCATTATTGACATTAAAAATGTTTATTTTCAAAATATCAAGATAGACTAAGCAAAATCAAAGAAACCCAAACAAGGTCATACTCTGTATCATTGCAAGATAAAAGTTTGAGATTCAAAGGCATGATTATATTTATAGTAAAATTTCAGGAGTCATTCTATGTGTTAATCATTCAAGCAATAGCTTTGGAGTAATTAGATTATTATCAGAAAAAAAGGAGTTTATGAAAATAAGTATACTTGTAGAACATAATGATGGGCATTTTACAATATTAAATTCTCAGTTCTGTATTAAGATATGGCAGTATCTATCATGTATGTGTGTAAAATAAAACTCCAAATATCTATACCATGAAATACACTTAATTGAAATGTAAATGACATAGAAAGGACAACATTATAGAATATATTTAAAATTTTTCTTTTGCAATAAATCCCTTATCAATTGTGAAAGGAAACCTGGAGAAAATGCTCTTTATTATGGGACAGCAGAGTACATGTTATGGAACCATATATTTATATAAGTAGCTGAGATTCTAATGAAGTTCCAACCCTTCTAGAGAAGTCTATTATTAAAAATGCTTACTTTTCCTAAACTTGAATTTCTGTTAGTAAGTGAAGAATACTAACATAAAAAGACTTGATGATAAGACCCTATTGCAAATACACCTCATATTTGAGCAATAGAACATACAGAAATCAAACTGCATCCCTATTGGCTATTTTTTGTAGTGCTGGAAGATGTTAAGTGCACTAGCAGAGGAAAAAAATGATTAGCAATCAAACCCAGCTATGAATTCTATAAGCTTCATTAAAGATGGGTCTGGCAAGACTTGTCAATTGAAATGAATATCATGGACATAGCTTAACATTTTTATTATTGGATTGAAGTCCCACTTCACAGGATAAATACTATACTTGTCACCATTATCATGTCAAGAACCAATAGCTAAACAGGAAATAGGATCTAAGAGAATATACTTCTATGGTTCAGCAATAAAGAAGGAGGGAGGGACAGATCCTAATGATTTATAATTATTCCCAAATGTCAATTCACCTATGAACCCTTATCTGAAAGCATATTTGCAATAGCTGGTGATTAACATAGAAATCTACCACTGGAAACAGTACGAAAAATATGATATTAGAGAATGCTCAGCTCTAAATGGAGAGTATACACTGCACCCCTTCCATTGAAGCTCAGGAACCATTTAGGATAGGGGAAAAAAAGAGTGTAAGAACCAGAGGCAGTGAACTGTTACAAGAAAACGGTGATTTTGGACACAACAGAGTAAAGCTTGCACAAGATATGTGCAAAAACAAGCCAGACCAAAATCCCAACATGGAGGTAGGAGTAGGCATAAACTCTCATTATTGGTTATGAAGCTATTGGCAATTGTTACCTGTTTGGAAAGGAGAGTTGGTTTTCTTTAAGTGTGTAGGCCCTGGTGAGGTGGACATGCTCCAAATAAATATTGCAGTACATGAAGTTGGGTGGGTAAGGAAGGAGAAATGGACCTGCAGGAGAGAGTATGACTGTGATAAAAAAAAACATACTTTATAGAACTCTTAAGAATTAATAAAACTTTAAACAGTATAAAAATAAAACTATCAGGTTTATTAGTGATAGATACGTCTATGATAATTAACACTCAAATATTTGGAAATCATTTCATCTTATTAAAGTTTTATTTTAATTAGATGCCATTGCTATAAAACTGGTGTAGGAGGGTCCTTCTGTATTTGGGTTGCTTTTATTGGTTAATAAAGAAACTGCCTTGGCCTTTTGATAGGGCAGGACTTAAATAGACAGGGAAAAGAGAAGAGATTACTGGGAAGGGGACAGAGTTAGAGAGAGTCGCCTGCCATGAAGCTTGCCAGGTCAGACACTCTGACTCTTTCCCGGTAAGCCACAACTCGTGGTGACACACAGATTATTAGAAATGGGTTAAACAAATATGTGAGAGTTAGCCAATAAGAGGCTAGAGCTAATGGGCCAGGCAGTACTTCAATGAATACAGTTTCTGTGTAATTATTTCGGATATAAGCTAGCCATGCACTGGGCAGCAGGAGCCGGGTGGCCACCGGGACCAAAAGCAAGCCCGCGCCTCTTGCAACATAAAACCATGAATATATAAGAAAATTTAGAATAAATTTTTAATTTAGAATAAAATCTCATGATAGCCTACTATCAAAATGTTTAGTTTGCACATAAATAGCACATCTCTGCTTGTTCACTTTTTCATTATTTCATTTTAAATTTATTTATTTATTCGTTTATTTTACATCCAACTGCAGTTTCCCTTTCCCCTTCTCCTCCCATTTGCTTTCCCCTCACCTCCAAACCCCAATCTATTCTTCGTCTGTTTCTGTTCAGAAAAGGGCAGGCCTTGCATGGCTATCAACAAAGCATAGCATATCAAGTTGCAGTAAGACTAAGAACCTCTTCTTGTACTAAGGCCGGGCAAGGGAACTCTATACAAGAAATACGGTCCCAAAAGCCAGCAAAAGAGTCTGAGATTGCCTCTGCTTCCAATGTTAGGTTTCTCATAAGAGGCTCAATCCACACAACTGTCCTATATATGCAAAGGGCTTAGGTCAGTTCCATGCAGGCTCCCTGGTTGTTGGTTCAGTCTCTGTGAGCTCCTATGGGTCCAATTTATTTGACTTTGTGGGTTTTCCTGTGATGTCCCTGACCCCCTCTGGATCCTACAGTCCCTCCTCCCTCTCTTCAGCAGGATTCCTCATGCTTGGCCTAATGTTTGGCTTTGTGTGTCTGTATCTGTTTCCATCAATTGCTGGATTAAACCTCTCTGATAGCAGTTGGGTTAAGCACCAGTCTATGCGTATTGTGGAATATCGTTAGACGTCATTACATTGACTTTTTTTTCAGTCATGATCAATTTCTTGTTCACTTTTAAATCATATTTCTAGGCAGAAAGAACAGTAATAGAAAAAATAGTCCAAACTGATAACTATTTACAGGTGACACAAGATGCAGAATGCAAATGTATCATATTAATTTCTATAGTGTAATATTAAGAGTTGCCACCCTTGAGAAGTAGATGAATTGGTACTTGAGTTATGTCACCTATCAAACATACTCCTGTCATCAATGCACTCCTTCTGTGTTTAGGATTTTCTCAAGTGAATTTCCAATGTTGTAAGGCAGAGAGGAGGGGCAATTGCTAATTAGAGTCCCAGTTGAGACCCAAACAACTGCACTTCTCAGTAAGTAGGAAGGTGAAACTTTTGAGCAGCCCTGCATATTAATACCACAGGATATGTGGCAAGTCTGTTATGGGCTACTTCACCACATCATGCATGTCATATGGATTGGAGAGCAACCTGCTGAGAATGTGGAGAACTCCTCTCTCTTCTTTGCAGATTGAGAAACAGTCTTACACATTACCATTTCCTTAAAACACTTGATTTTTTAAAATCTTTTCCCAATTCATGGGAAACATGCTTCTTCCTCTGGTTTAAAAAGAAAAAGCACTAATGAGTGAGTACATACCATAATCATCTTTCTGGATTTGGGTTACCTCACTCAGGATAGCGTTTTCTATTTCCATCCATTTGCATGCAAAATTCAAGATGTCATTGTTTTTTACCGCTGAGTAGTATTCTAATGAGTATATAATCCACACTTTCTTGATCCATTCTTCCATTGAGGGGCACCTAGGTTGTTTCCAGGTTCTGGCTATTACAAGCAATGAGCAGAAGGTGGGAGAAGATGAGTAAGGAAGTTAGGACCATGAGGGGCTGGTCCACCTACTGAGACAGTGTGCCTGAACTAATGGGAGCACACCAATCCAGCTGGACTGGGACTGAATGAGCATATGATCAAACCAGACTCTCTGAATGTGGAGGCGAAAGTTGGCAGATGGAGAACCCATCAACAATGACACCAGGACCTATCTCTTCTGCATGTATTATCTTTTTGAGAACCGAGTCTTTTTGAATGCACTCCTTCCTAGGCCAGGAGGGAGGGGGTGGGCCTTGGACTTCGAACAGAGCAGGGCACCATGCCCTCTTTCAAGGAAGAAGGGGGAGGGAGGAGGGGTGGGGAGATAGCGGGAGGGGAACGGGAGAAGGGGAAGAAAGGTAAAAATTTTATTTCTTTAATTATGTTTTTGAATGGAAAAAATAAAACGAAACAATGTATAAAAAAAAGAAAAAGCATGTATTCCACAAGCAATCAAAATTGCTAAGGTTGCATTATGCTAGGAAAAAATATAATTCAAACAATCCTGCAAAGAGAACTAGATACAAGATTTAGCAGTGGGAGGTGAAAGCATAAGAAAGCATTAAATATAGCAGTATGGTTGACAAGTTTATTATTACTATTATTGAGAAATGTCAAGCTGTGATATATATCTATCGTAGAGTTTTACTATAATGAGATATAATTATACAAATAATATAACTCAGCATGTAGTATTTTAGAGTAATTATTAAACACTATCAAATTAATAGCATATATCATCAAATTTCCTAACACACATACCTATTGCATGGTTTTCACTAGTTTAAAATTGTATAGCACAACAGTGAGTTGAATAGAACTCTAATTGAATTGTTTTTATGTGGAACAACACCTCAAAAAATTTCCTAGCATGTTCCACCACCAGAAAAGGAGACACAAGCACATATTTTTTTTTAACTGTTGGCAAGTTTTGAAGAGATGATGCTTCCTGCATCCCACTTTTGTGCGAATTTATTGTACTTAACATCTTCTTGTAGAAAACCTGTAGACAGTGGATACTTTCCTCTTATGGAAATAGATTCTTTGCAGTGGAAAAACCCAATTTACACATAATCACACACACACACACACACACACAATCAACATAAAATATCTAAATGAGAGAGTATCTTCAACTTGATTGAAACTACTGATACACAAAAGGAGCTGTATTGGTGTAGGAGGTCCTTCTGTTTGTGTTTTGCTTTCATTGATTAATTAATAAAGACACTGCTTGGCCTGATAGGGCAGAACTTAGGTAGGCAGAGAAGACAGAACTGAATGCTGGGAGGAAGAAAGAAGAGTCAGAGAGCTGCCATGGAGCCACCAGGTCAGACATGCTGAATCTTTGCCTACCGGTAAGCCACGACCTCGTGATGATATACAAATTAATAGAAATGGGTTAAATTAAGGTGTAAAAATTATCCAATAAGGAACTAGAGTTAATTGGTCAGGCAGTGTTTTCATTAATACAGTTTCTGTGTGATTATTTCAGGTGTAAGCTAGCTGGGCTGCCGGGACAACAAGAACCCCCGTTGTCCATGCAACACTGTATTTCACATGCAGTACATTAACAGTGCCTAGAAATACTCAAATATGTTTACATGTTGAAATTTATTACAGCATATTGTATAGACTGTGAAAAGAAAATAGAAATGCTTACATATTAATAAGTCAAGACCAGAGATGATGTATACCATTTTAAATAAATTAAATCACAACTCTGTGCCTTAAATTTCTTATCTATAAAAATAGAAGACACTATCTCTTATATGTTTGATTTTCTCCAGGGCCAAAACTTATAGTCCATATAAAGAAATTTTACTGTTTCATCACATACAATAAAAGAGGATCAACTATTGTCACAGTTATTAATACTCTGGAGAGTGAAACAAGAAGCACATCCTAAGTTACATGGTTTTCTTGATTTTAGTGTATGTGTGTATTTTGTATGTGTGTATCTGTGTGAGTGTGTGTATGGTCTAAGTACCAAATGCAAAACATTGTATATCCCAGGCTGATATTCTACCCCTGAGGTACCATCTCAGGCTTTGTTAGTTCTATTTTGCTGGAGTTATTTGTCATTCTACCTATTATGTCTGTTAGTTACGGCACTGATTCTAACTTCCTGAAATATTTTGAATAGTTATATTCAATAATTCAAGAAATGCTAACTGAATATCTACTATACTTTAATGATTACTACTGATTAATGAAATAATGATGAAGAGTGTTTGAGTCTTTCAGACTCAGGTATCTCACAGAAAGTTTTAGGTTAACATAGGACAGAGATTGCTGATTTCTTAGAGTGAGGAAATTTTACAGCCTCTATTTTAGTAGAAAAAAAACCCTAATATATATAATTAGTTACTATATATAGAAACTATCTACTCACTGACTTACAAATCTATCTTCAGACTAATTGCTTACTATAGCACTAAATATGGATTGGGTAGACGTTGGCATTTTCTGTCTAGCACCTGCAGGCTGCCATTCATGTAAGCACTGTGTTTATTCTTGCAGCTAGTCTGTTGAATTAAAGAGTTGTTAAATCCTTCCATGTGCCAGACTCTGAGAGACACATTGACCCATGAACTGATAAAAGTTTCAATCGTTGCTTCCTGAGAGTGGTAGAGAAACAGATACATAAACAGAACATGAGCTCACTCATACTGGAGGAATGAGCGGAGTTCTCTGGGAGTGGTGGAGGGAAAAAAGACTGGTCAGATTTGAGATTTTAGAAGGGAGCTGAAATGGTAAATGTAGGAAAAGTAAGATGAATGAAATGTGGAGTCTATAAGAAAATTTTACATTATTATTAGTTATGTTTCTTAATGAAAAAATATGAACAGAAGGAAATTGGAACTGGAATTATAAAGATGCTGGGAGAAACTACAATGAATTAATAACTAGTTTTTTGACAAAAACAAACATTTCCCCCCCCCAAAGAAAAACCCACTGTCAGGAGAAAAACGGTGACTCATAATATTCTTTTAACAGACATGGTATGAGGCAAATCATGCCTGTTTCTAGACTAGAAATTCCCCATAGCTCAGAAAGAAATTTGCAAGGTGTTGAAGGAATGAATATTTGTGAATATGTAGCGCGTATAAAGATTTCTTTTAGATGGAAAAAAAATGCCCTATGCATAAAATAGCACAATTAACTATCTGCAAACCTTCTAAGGTGAACAAAAATATTTAATTGTTATTCTTAATCATGGCACTCTCTTTGTTTAATAAGTTTAAATGAAAATATACATAGGTCTAGCACTTCACATTCTTACCGATAAGAAATGATAACCATCAGATGTCTGACACAAAATTCACGCATAAATCAGGGAAAATCAAGGAAAAAAATGAATAGTTAGAAGAGATAGATGAGAGTTACTATAGGTGAAAGACAAATGCCTGTTCTGATGATAAATATCATTCTCTTTTCTGGTTCTGATGCTTTTCTCCCCCACAAAACAGGCAGCAACGGCAACATCTATCTGAGACTTGGAATGAACAGTTCACCAGTTAATGTCCCTGACTGTTGTCTTCTCCACTGGTTTTGTTAAAGACATGCTCAGCTGGCCTGAGTTTGGTCATCTGAGTGTACCTTTCTAACATTATAAATATCTAAAAATTGTCTCTATAGTCATTCGCTTATGATTCATATGTCATCTGACTATGAAGAATAAGTTCTGAATTGTCCCCATGACTGAGAGTTTTGGTTGGAATCTAAATTCACAAGAACTTGCAAAACAATAGAAAAGGAAATACCTAATGGATGTATAGTTAGAAACCAGTGGGAGCTGGGTTTTGGTTGAATTAAATTTGTCCACCTGGTTAAAAGTAATAAACCTTACATGTTCACATGTTGTTTGAGGCTACTACCTTGCTTTCTGGTAATCCATCCTGAATAAAAGTAAAGCTGTGTAGGGAAGGAAGGAACAAGTCAAACACCTCTGCTGAGACCTGATCCCATTGTGGTCTGACTAGTATTATGAAATGAGCCCTTAGGTTGCTTCTGACTGAACCAGCATTTGGTACAGCCCATAAGCATCTGACACCCCTTGGGTTGTTTGAACTCAGATGCATCCCTCCTTTTCTACTGCTCTGTGTATAACCAGACACACATCATATATCCAAAGCTGTATCCTCTAGACTCCCCCGTCAAGTAGCTTCTGGATGAATGTGGCAAATAAAATAAATAAATAATAAAAAGAATAAATAAATAAATAAATGGAATAAATACAAGCAAGACCCAGTGGTATCTCTAGAATCAACTGCTTCCTCAATTCAAATGTCCCATGATTCCAAATTCCTGTAGCTGATGTATATTTCTGGAAACAATAGTCTATTTTGTTCCTTCAGTGTAGTTATGGTAAAAGATGCCTGTTGGTGCTCTCTGTACGTTTATTTCTATTATTTATGAAACTTTTCCTCTCTGGTGAATTAGCCTTATTTTAAATATTCAGAGGAGTATTCACTATTTGGGCTTTAATTAATTGTTATCATTTCTAGTATCAAAGGTAGTCCAAGGATGAAAATTTAAATTAGGTTTCTGAGGTTAACTATACCTCTACTTGAGTGGGGTATTGTTGATCAATGATTTACAGTAGTGCTATGATTATATAAACTAATACCTATAGCTGCTAAGAATAAAGTGTCGCTCTAATGGAAGTTTGTAGAAGAGCAGGGAGAGGTTTTCCATGACTACTCACTATGACAGTTCTGTTGTTTGCTCAAATTGCAGTGGAAAATCTACTTTCCCTGGCACCTGAACAGGATGGCACAGAAGGTTACAGGCTAAAATCATTGAACACTTTATTCAAAGGCAAAGGAAGCAACAAGAGCTGTATATGTGTATCAAGACATGCTCTCAAATTTATGAACACACGTGTGCATGCCCATTTCCATTCACAAAATCACAATAGAATTTTGTTTAACAATATCAGTCCTGGAAGTTGTAGGGAAAAGGTGTTCTTTACCAAGATAGACATAAGTGTTCACTCATGAAGAACCACAGGTGAAGATGGTAGTCAATTGTACTGCCAGTTATAGAATGACAAGGCATTAATGAAGATGGAATAAGACTACAAGATTTGGAGTGAATATTTTTCATATACTCAAATTAGTGTAACAATCATTATCCCTCCTCATTTGTAAGCAGTATCTAGTTATCCTCCTTTGTTTGAGAAAGTTAGCTGTGTTAATTTCCAACTACAAACAACAAAATGCATACTTAGGAAAAAACTTAAAGCATGTGCCCAATGCTTAGGGAGAAGTGAATTTCCTTAAACAAGTACTTTTCCTTTTTTGTTGCTTTTACAGATGCTCAGAGCTGAGTTTTCCCTAGGTCTCACAAAAGATTGTGGGTATGTACTTTGGATCAATTCTGGAATAACTGAGGTTTGACGACTCTTTGGAATGGACTGAATAGCTGAATATGAGGAAAGCATAAATAAGCCTTCAGGAGGTGGGGAATAGACAGAATATAACAGATTGAACCTGGAATCTTTCCCAAAAGCTTGTGAGGAAAAGAATTTGGTTTTCAGCCCATAGCTCTATCAGAAGGAAGCAACATCTTTAGGAAATAGGGCCTAATGCATGGCTGTCTGGTCACTGATGACAGGCTTTTACAGGGACAGCGGGGTCCCACCTTTTCCTTTCTCTTTGTTTAATGTTTCGCCACAAAGTGAGCAGTGTCCCTTTGTCATGTGTTCCTGCAATAATACCTTGTGCTACTAAGTTATGCAGCTTATCGTTTATGGACTAAAACCCGCAAAACTATAAGACAAAGTAAAACTTAACTCTTTAAAACTTTATATCCCATGATTGTGTTACATTTACAGAAAGATGATCAACACAGTGGACTATCAAATATATCAGTGAAAGGTACCTCACTTGGACTTGCTTCCCAAATTTATACATATCACTAGCTAATAAGAAATCAGAACCACAAATTAGACTGCAATATAGCTCTCATATGTAAATAAACCTTTAGCAGACCATACTACTCTTTTAGAAACAAACTTAGTCCAAGTGAAGAGTTTGTGGCAAGACTAATGTATCTCTTGCACATGAGCTCACTCTTAGGTTTCCACGATTGTGAAATGAGTTCAGTGTTTAGGAACAGTCACATGCAGAAGAAACAGCTATAAATAAGGTATTTTGCAAATCTGCTAATGGATGTTCTGGCATGAGTACTCCAAACAAGGAAGGCAAGTTCATATATCCGTAATCCCAGGAAGACAAACCGCTGCCTCACACCTGCGGAAAGAGGTCAAATCTAATCTAACAGAAACAGCTACTAGCAGGTTGGCAGCTGGCGTCCAGATTAGCCTTAATGAACTCAAGCCTGTATTCTTTGAGCCCATATATACTCCGTTTCTCTCTACATGTATGAGGAACCCTTGAGGAGGCCTTGTGTTATTTTGGAAATGAGGTTGAATTACATGCGCAGGATGGCCCACTTTATCCACATGATTGTATAAACCATCCCTGAGACAACACTGGAAAGTGACTAGCTGGCCTATCTATCTTAGCCTTTTATTTTCCTTCTAGGAGGTCTAAAGAAATACTTCTTCCTGCCCTTCTCATTACAAATATTACAAATGTATAATTCATTGTCTTTTCCGGTAATTTAAGACATAATCATTAACAATAAATTAGTACATAATAATAATTTATATATATGTATATATGTGCACACACTTATATATTAACTATCCATATGGCTTGACATTATGTTCAAGAGCTTTCTCTGTCAACTTTCTAGATCAGGCTGCTAGGTAGCATTTATGCCCTGCCAGATGCTAATGTACAAATCCATCTGTAAGCTAGACCCATGCTTTTACTTCAGTTCATTGGCCTTTAAGAATTCACTATGAAGGAATACGGAGAGGTTAAGTGAAAAGTGATGAAGCTGTTAGTGTCATATTTTGTGAGTTTCAACCATCTGCTTATGCTAAGTGCCTGTGTGTGCCTTCTGTCTCTGCCAGAAGCCTGGCCTTACGTACAGCATTTTCACTTGACAATGAAATCCTATAGCTAATAACAGATACAATAATTCTATAGTTAATAAAGACTGAACACGTGAAGGCAGAAAGATGTGTGAGTTCTACATTCCACCATTCAATTGGAACCTACCAAAGAGCCTTCAAATAATCCAATCTTCCACAAGTTCTTTCCTTGCTATTAATTGTGCTGCATCATTAGGTAAAGGTGTCGGAGCAGATTGCAGCTCAGACTCAGTCTGATGCACAGCATTCTAACACTCCAAGTTTTCCTCCAAACTGATAGACTTATGGATTTCCTAATAAGTATAACAGAGAGCAAGTCTAAAACTCAATAAAAATTTAAAATACTGCAGCTTTGAGTCTTCCTGACTACACCTAATGAGTATTATGTTGTCTTTAATTTTAGAGGAAGAGCCCAAACATATAGTATGCATTGAATGAACCCAGCCTTTCTTTATCCAACTTACACACTACTCTCTTAATCTCCAAGCCCTATTCTAATTTTAGTTTGATATTTTTAAACTAACAATTATAAAGAAATAGCAAAGTAATATTTTTTCTGTCTGATTTATTTTATTTAACATAATAACTTATAAATCTACCAACTTTGCTGCAGTTTGGAATTCCAATCTTCTTTGTGGACGAATAATACTCCACTTTGCATTTATAACACATCTTCATCGTCCTTTCATCTGCTGAATGGCACCAAGCCTGATTGCATATCTTAACATGGTGAATAGAGTTGCAATAAACACAGCTGTGCAGGTATTAATTTAAACATTTGTTCCATCAAATCTCAGATCCAGTAGACTGATGCAGGCAGGAGGAGAGGGGAATCAGCAAAAAAGAAGTTTGGCATTTGCTGCAATAATCAGAGAGGTATTCTAGTTTGACAGGTGCATTACTGGTAAACCAATAGTTCATCTAGTTTGACTTTTTGTTGCTGTGATAAAATACCATGACCAAAGGCAGCTTAAGGAAGACTTTATTTTGGCTTGAAGTCCCAGAATGATATACATCTATAATGGGAGAAAATGTGGTGACTGAGGGATTACATCTCACCTGCACACAGGAAACAGAGAGAATACTGAAAGTGGGGTAAGTTTATAAACTCTCAAAGTCCACCCACAGTGATATAATTCCTCCAGTAAGCCTGCACCTCCAAAAGGTTCCATAACTTTGCCAAACAGCACTACCTACAGGGAGTAAAATATTCAGCTATTGGAGCCTATGGGAGAGAACTCTTTCATTTTTTATTTTACAGACCAAACAGTTCCCCACATCTCCTCCTGTATCCTCCACCATCTCTCTTCTACCCTGCCCCCCATCCACTCCTCCTCTGCCTCCACTCAGAAGGGGTAAGGCCTCCCATTGGAGTCAACAAAGCAAGGCATATCAAGTTAAGGCAGGACCAAGCTCCTCTGCCTTGCATCAAAGCTAGGTAAGGCATCCTACCATATGGAATATGTTCCAAAGAGCTAGCTCATACATCAGGGACAGGTCCTGGTTCTACTGCTAGAGACCCCACAAATGACCAAGTTACACAGCTGTCACCCACATGCAGAGTGCCTATTTGGGTACCACGCAGGCTTCATAGCTGTCAGTTTGAGTCCATGAGCTGCCACTAGCTCAGGTAAGCTGTCTGCGGATTTCCCCATCATGATCTTGACCCTCCCTTTGCTTATTTGATCCCTCCTCTCTCTCTTCAACTGGACTCCTGGAACTCAACCTAGTGCTCTGCTTCCATCAGTTATTAGATGAAGACACTGTGATGACAATTAGGGTAGTCACCAATCTAATTACAATGGAAGGGCAGTTCAGGTACTCCCCCACTTTTGTTAGGAGTCTTAGCCAAGCTCATCCTTGTGGGTTCCTGGGAGTTGTCCTGGCACCAAGTTCCTCTCTAACCCCTTAATGGTGCCCTCTATCAAGATATCTCTTTCATTAATCTCCCCCTCTATTCCATTCCCAACTTGACCATCATGATCTCTCATGTCCCCATCCCTCCATCCCCTCCCCTCTACCCAGCAATCTCCCAGTTTACCTAAGACATCTCATCTATTTCCTCTTCCCAGGGCAATCCATGTGTACCTCTTAGGGTCCTCCTGTTGCCTATCTTCTCTGATTGTAGCCTGGTTATCCTTTGCTTTATATCTAATATCCACTTATGAGTGAGTACATACTGTGTTTGTCTTTCTGGGTCTGGGTTACCTTATTCAAACCAAGACACTAACTAAGTGGTTGAGGACAAGTACATTTCACCTAAAAAGAGATTAGGAAACAGGTGCCAATGGATAAATGTTTCAACGGAATTTGGAAGGTTTGAGACTAAAAAATAAGGTACAAATTGGGTCAACAGGGTGGTTTCATTACAGTGATTTTACTAAAAGTTATCAACAATTTATTGTGCCTCATATAAAAGGAAAGTGACACACGGAGAAACTAATCCACATTAGAAATTGTGGTTTCGGAGCCTTAAGCAATGGCTCAGCAGTTAGGGGTGCATTAGCTCTTTCAGAGGACCCGGCGTGGTCTGAGCATTCATGTGGGACAGCTCACAGGCCACATGTACCTCTAGCTGCAAGAAAGCCAATTCCCTCTTCTGCTTTCTGTGGGCACACTAATGTATGTGTGTCTACATTCAGACACAAAGACACTCACACACGAAAATAAAATAAACTTTTTATAAAAGAAATGATAAATTAGATAAATGAAAAGATGTTTTTGAAAAGATTATAGATAGGTGATATAATATAAAATACAAAAAAAAAGACTAAGGAAGGAGTGACATCATCAATGGAAAGCACAAGAATGCCACAGGAAGTGCCAGCATGCCAAGGTCTTGGGAGTTTCCACATTTAGTAATAATGAGGTCATTTGTAATATTGGAAGTAGTTCATATTATAAAGAGTATATAAAAAGTAATAGTATAACTGATATTTATTAAAATCTATTATATAGGGAAACATGCAGATCATAACTATTGTTTTTAATAGTCAACCATGATCAGGTCACCATGCATCAGATAAGTTTAGTAAGACAAAATTACTAAATATATCATTAGTCCTGAGAATAAAAAGTATTTTTGTTATTTATTTATTATTAATTATTTATTGAAATTATAAAAGTTCATCTATTAAACAAAACTGGTGAGGGACAATTGTCTATATTCTGTCAGTTATGTTTTAAATAAATGCTGAGTGGCCAGTAGCCAGGCAGGAAATATAGGCAGGACAACCAGACAGGAAGTAGAGGCCGGTAAATGAGAACAAGAGAATTCTGGGAAGAAGGAAGCTCCCTCTGAAGTCCTGTCCAGACACAGAAGAAGCAAGATGTGACTATGCTACTGAGAAAGGTACTGAGCCATGTGGCTAACACAGATAAGAATAATGAGCTAATGTAAGTTATAAGAGTTAATAAGAAGCCTGAGCTATTGGGCCAATCAGTTTATGATTAATGTAGACCTCT
This sequence comes from Ondatra zibethicus, assembly GCA_004026605.1. Taxonomy (NCBI): domain Eukaryota; kingdom Metazoa; phylum Chordata; class Mammalia; order Rodentia; family Cricetidae; genus Ondatra; species Ondatra zibethicus. The sequence continues at coordinate 3,323 of PVIU01015387.1, read as the reverse complement.
GTGTAATTTCTTTGGGACTTAATGACTGCAGGAACCAGGCAGGACAGAAACTCAGACAACACAAAACTATCACAGAACCACTATGGTAAATTACATTCAAGAAGCAAGATTTGCATCAGTTAAATGTAAGTGGATTCTAGGAAACAGAGAAATTTAAGAAAAAAATTTCTTTGTTTCACTGATAAAAGAAATGTTAAAGTATTCAGAAAGAAGGCTGAAGAAAATATTATTAAAATTAAAGAGAAAAACCATAGGCCATGTGGACAGATACTATGAAAAAGGAAGAGAAAGCCTTACTGGACTGTTTTTCCCCCTTTTTATTGATTTTTATTAAGTTCTACATTTTTTCCACTCCCCTCCCTGCCTCTCCCCTCCCCTTCAACCCCTTCATGACTTTTAAGTCAATTATGAGTAATATCCTAGAGAGAAAGCTCAAAAATTAAGAGCACACACATACTGCTCTGGCAGAGTTCGTTCCAAGCCCCTATGTTGGGCAGTTCACACTCACCTGAAACCACAGCTCTAGGAGACACTATATTCTCCTTTGGACTCTGTGAACACTACACTCATTACTCATTCGCACATATCCTCCTGCACACACATACCCATGCACATGGAATCTGAAATAATAAAATAAGTATTTAAAAAAAAAACAACTATAAGGTAGGCATGGGAGACAACAAACAGCTATGAAATGGGGTAGCAGTGTCTTCAGAACAACAGTGAGAAAGCCCAGGGTCAGGGAGAGCATCCTTGGGCTTTTGATCAGTATCTGAGAAAGAAATAAGAAGAAAGACAGGGAAAGTTAAGTTTTTTAGGTGGGTGGGCTTAGCAGTGAGGATCTATAAGTAACTACATCAGTAGAGTGGCTTCTGAGAGGTAGAAATACATTAGGGGCTACTTACTGCTGTCATCTGCTTAGTGTGACTTTAGACAAATCAGTTTTCCTGGAGATCACCTCATGGCAGGTGATTGGCATGCCCAGTCAGATTAAATTAAGAGATCAGTAGTAGTATATAATACTTCAGTTTTTAGGGCTGATCGTGTCTGCATCTACTGCCAAAGGTAGAACTCAGAGTCTATTCTTTTGACCAGGTGAAATAGCTTTATCTTCATTCACCTCTACAAAACTCTGATACCTTAATCATTTCATCTGGTTAATAGTGAAGCTTCCCCTTTTAGTGTTACCAAGGAAACAGAATTCTAAAGCCAACTACAGGAAAGGGGTCCATCTCAATGCTCTGCCTCTGGGAAAGAGAAATAAAGGGGGGTAGGATATGAAGAATGTTTTTCTTAAGAGTGCAACAGTTCAAATCAAAATTGTTTTCTTGAGATACATTTATACACAAGACCTAAAAATGAAGATCATTTTTCTACAGAGTGAAATTGATATGTAATTTGTCCTTGTCCACAGAGGTTTCTCACACTTCTGTTCTGCTCAGCAATCAAACAGTTTGAGGACGTAAGAATATATTTTGGTTTCAGGACAAAAGTCTGAAGATTAATATAGCAATTAATGTAATCCAAGTTTTCTATATTGGCAAGCCTGCCTTTGTTAGATAAAGGCAGTTCATTGATAGTTTACCATTTTACTAGATAAAGCAGGCTTGCCTTTACTTATCACCCACAGTTGATTCTCAACCTGTGGGTCACAACCCTCCTTGGGGATCCCCTTGAGGGATAAAACAATACTTCATAAGGGTGGCATATCAGATATTCTGAATTTACATTATGATTCATAACAGTAGCAAAATTACAGTTATGAAGTAGCAACAAAATTTTATGGTTGGGGATTATCACATGAGGAACTGTATGAAAACGTGACAGCCTCAGGAATGTTGAGAAACATAACATTGACAACTAGCTCAGCGCGATGCCACATTTCAGCAAACTCACTATTATTTGATTTCCTACCAGAGATGTGTTTAAATTCTAACTCCCTAATCTTAAATAGCTTAAGCCAGGCCAGCTGATCATGTTTTTGTGGAATGTGTAGAGGTTACAAGATTCCACATGAATTAAAATTATTCTTAAAAAGTATCATGCTCATTTAACGTCCTTCAAGAATATGGGCACTCAAGATAGCACATCTGAGAGTTTTCATTCCTGAGCTTGTTTTATTTCTTAAGTTCATCACCATTATGTCTAAAAAAGAGATAATCTCACATACTTTAAATAATTGCATACCTGTTGTAAAATAATTACTCCCCTTACTTAAATTGAACTCTATAATTCTTTAATAGATTAAAAATAAAGTATAATATGCAAAATGAACAATGTTATGCTATCAAAGATTTCACTGGTAAATGTGAACTCTCCATGAATTGTTTTCTGACTGGAAATGCTTATTATTTCAATTACTTTGTATTTTCACCAGGAAATCAGTCTTCACTAATAACTGTAGAAGAAACATAACTATATACCCTTGTCAATAGAACAAAGTATCAGTGGTTAAGAAAAGAAGAAAATTGTACTTCAAAGAACATCTTGAACTGGAACCAGGTTAATATACATATGGTATACATATAGAATTGAGAGGATGAACAGTATTCAGATATATAAATTTAAAGCATGGTACAGGTCATAGAGCCAACACTCAGAAATTCCAAGGGTTCAAGATCACAATGATTACACTTGGAGCCCTAAAAATAGCCCTTGAGATTTCTTCTCACCTTTATTTGAATACACACATACATATAGAAGAAAATCAAAAATATTCTCCTAGTCTATCCTCCTAAATTTACATTTCAGAAAGGGAGAAGACATCTTAATAGAAAAATTTCCAAACTTTGTGTTCTTAAATGTTGCAAAGTCACTATTCATTGTATCACTTCACTTCTTAAAGGATATGAAGTCTCATAAAGAAACGAAAATAAAGTTTGCATAGGGCAAAGATAAGCTGTAGATCAGAACAATTAACAAGGCAGAACTAAGAGAGAGAAATGATAACACAGGCCTAGGAAATGTACTTAATTAGAACAAGGTAGTGAGGTAAAAATCACATTTAGAGCAAAAAAGTAGATGTGAAGAGTTCCACACAAGGAGAGGAGTTAATTTGGAAAACACTGAAGAAACGCTGAAGGTAGTATGGAAAGGAGTGATATTCTCAGTTTTGTGTTTTAGAGAAACTTAAGAATGGATTACAGTATTTCTATTGTTGTGATAAACACCAGCACCAAAATTGCTTGGGGAGGAAAGGCCTTATTTAGCTTACATTTGTACATCATAGTCCAGCATTGAAGAAAGTCAAGAAAGGAATTCAATCAGGGCAGAACCTGGAGATAAGAGTTGGCTCAGAGGCCACAGAGGGGTAATGGCTTACA
>PVIU01015386.1:0-48534 GCA_004026605.1 Ondatra zibethicus | reverse complement strand
GGAAGGAAGGGGGGGTGGGTAGGTGGGTGGGTGGCAGATGGTTGGATGAGGGATGGAAGGAAGGTGGGTGGGTGGCAGATGGTTGGATGAGGGAAGGAAGGGTGGGTGAGTGGGTGGCAGATGGTTGGATGGTGAGTGGATGATGAATGGAAGGATGGGTGAACATGTAGATAAATAGGATAACCATAGATACATGAAAGCTAGATAGAAGAAGGAGAAATGAAAGAATGGGTACGTGATTATAGTTTTGGATGCTATGGTTTTTATGTTACTTTTCCTAAACCAGTGTTTAGTTAACTGCCTTAGTCCGGTTTCAGCCGCTATAATAGAATACCACAGGCTGGGTAGTTTTAAAAGGGAAGAGGTTCATGGTCACTCATAGTTCTTGAGGCTGAGAAGTCTATGAGTTTGGCATCCTCATCTGCTGTGTTTCTGGTGAAGGATGTGGGCAGAAGGTTAAGGAGCAAGAGCGAGAATTCACTCCCTGTGGATTTAACCCAGTGCTGGATGAGTTGGGGGAGGATATGAATTTCTTCATGAGGGTGGAACCCAAACACTTCTTAAGGGCCCGCTTCTTACCACAGTCAGTCTAGGGACCAGATTTCAACCTGTGTTTAGGAGGACATCAGCCGTGTTCAAACCACAGCATAGCTAGAGTTTAAAGCCTTTGGATCTTCACTTATAAACTTGATAGTGGGGATGTTACCAAGTATGTTCTGACTTAGATAATCTATATGCAGTCTTCAAGACAATTTTCCTGTTGTCTCATCTATATGAGATGACCCATCTGTTACCCTGTCAGGCTGTGATCTGTAGCCTGTGGACATGGCACAGGGACAGACAGAGCACACATGTGGGTGATGGTCACACAGGAGCTCAGAGCACAGCGTGAGGAGCACTCACTGAGGTGCTGGCATGTGGTGACACCATGTCCTCTTACCATCCAGGGCATGATCACATTGATCTTGGCCACTGACATGGCAAGGCACGCTGAAATTATGGATTCTTTCAAAGAAAAAATGGAGAATTTCGACTACAGCAATGAGGAACACCTGACGCTGGTAGGTTGTGTCTTTTGTGTCTTTGGAAAGCTGAGCCATAGCTCAGTTGGGAAAGCCAGGAACCCAGGTATCTCCCCTGGCCATGGAGTGCTGGAGTGATTGGATTTCAGTATCCCAACTCCTCCTGGGCCAGCAGTAGACAAGGCTGCCCTGAAGAGTATTCCATGGATCAGGAACAACCCCCTCCCTTAAGGTGAGGAGGTGGCATAAGTGTACGTGGTGTCTGTCCCTTCTAAAAATCGAAATGCAAACCCAGCATTCTGGTCCATCCCTGTACTCGCAACACTGGGGAGGCTGAGGCAGGAGGACTGCAGCCACTTCAGGCCCACCAGGGCTACCTATAATGAATTCTGAGCTAACCTATGCTATAGTGTAAGACCCTATCTCAAAAATGAATTAACTTCAAAATGAGCAAAATGCATTAACAAAATAATTAACAATTAGCATCCCAGCATTCAGAAATTAAGTTAATTGCTCTGTGCCTCACTTTAGAGACATGCACTGTAGTCTCTCTCTCTCTTTCTCTCTCTCTCTCTCTCTCTCTCTCTCTCTCTCTCTCTCTCTCTCTCTTTGGATTTTTGAGACAGGATTTCTCAGTAGTTTTTGGTGCCTGTCCTGGAACTAGCTCTTGTAGACCAGGCTGGCCTTGAACTCATGGAGATATGCCTGCCTCTGCCTCCCAAGTGCTGAGATTAAAGGCGATTCAGTGAGTGCCTGAAGCCATGGGAGGCCAAGCCTTGTGTATACTGTGGTTTTTCCTCTTCACACATCTCTGCAATAAAGTTTAAGTTACAAACTAGCTGCAGAAGAACCCAACACCAGAATAAGGAAGAATAACAAGAGGACACTGTAGTAATAACAGGCAATGTAGGGGGCTGGAGAGATGGCTCAGTGGTTAAGAGCACTGACTGCTCTTCCAGAGGACCTGGGTTCAATTCCCAGCACTCACATGGCAGCTCACAACTGTCTGAAGATCCAATTGCAGGGGATCTGACACCTTCACACCAATACACATAAAATAAAAAGTTAAATAAACCATAAAAATATTTTTTAAAAAACAAACAAACAAAAAAAGCTTTAAAAAAAAAAAAAAAACAGGCACTGTATCCAAAATAAACCAAAGTCAGAAAGAAGGGTCCCATCCTGGGTAGGATGAAGATGGCGTGAAATCTTCCTGCGTTGCCCAGAACAGCATGGAGATGGAGGTTAAAACTGGTAGGCTATTTATTTCTGGAACTTACTACTTAATATGTTTTTGGGTAGCTAATAATAATAATAATAATAAGCTAAATCAGGGACACAAGGGGGCTACTGTAACGCCACACGGATGGCCACACGGGATCCATGGCAAGGTCTGCTAAGGTTCGGGGAAAGAGAAAAAGGATGAAGCCAAAGACAATCAGAAACGGCTGAGGGAAGCAAATAAAGCTGCACGCCTTGTTTCTGTCTGTGCATGAAGAAAGCTGGCTTCCGGGCTTCATGACAGAGGGTCTGCCCAGTGTGAAGGTGGGTAGGTAAGACAACAAGCCAGACCAAAGGCAGACCTGCCTACCTTCTTCTCTGCCTACCTGCCTCTGCCTACCCACCCACCACCCACTGATCAGGAGGTGCAGGAGAAACTGCTGCCCAGGGCTTCCCTGGGACAGGATCAGGCAGGGCCCCCAAAGGCTCGGGGAGGGACTGAGAAAGGACTGGGAGAAAGAGTCCATAGTCTAAGCCTCTGGGGGGGGGGCACAGAGGGAGGGGTGTTTCCTGGGCCAAGGAAGTGGAAACACCCAAGACACAGCCCGAAGACATGTCAACATGCCTGACCCAACCACTGTCTACACTACAGTGTCTTGTCTGGAGTAGTTCCCCCATGAGGCCAACCAGACCAAGATTGTAACTGCCTCTGAGCTGGAGCCAATTCCAATACAGAGCAGCAAAGAAGGATTGCTGCCCAGGAACCAAAAACGAGGCTTCCCAGCAAATATCCACAAGGTCTTCAAGGCCCATCCAGAGCGGAAGGGCTGATCCACCCTGCTGTGCAGACCTAAGGCCTGTGCATAGCAGGCTATGTTCCCTCTCCTACATGGAAAAGTCAGCAAAACAGGCAGATCATGGCTTAAGGTTATGTGCCTCCAGTGGACATTTCTGCCTGCTCACCCTCAGACTCTGGACAGTTGCCCCACTTTTATCCAGAAATGTCATAGTAGCGAATGATGTTTGTGCCTGGCACAAGGCCAGAGCACCAGACACCAGCCCCCACACCAGGTAGACATGATGGCCTAGCTAACTCAGGAGAAACATTGGGGCAAAATCCTTTGATTGTCCTGACTCAGCCCTGCTGGACTCCAGGGGAGGGGCTAGCCTCCCACCTGGAAGGAAGTACACCATCCTGGGAGATGACACCCAAGAGGACACACGAGGGACATCTGTTATAGGGTGGCATGAAAGCTGGTGGGAGTGGACCTGTGCAGGACCTTCCAGCAACACTCGATTCCATCAAGGGAGGGATGTGTGCAGGACAAGAGCCACAGAGAGCAGACTGGCACAGGAGAGATCTGCATTTGGAAACAGCAGAGCTGAGGCCCTTTTGCATAATTTTGCACAATCTTCCAATTCCATAGTCAGGGTTCTGCTGAGGGACACACCCCTAAGTAAGCAATCCTGGGCTGACCTCTCCCATCTCCACATTCGTGGGACATGGGGTGAGGTTGCAAGGCCTTTGCCACCATGCTCTTTGCCCCCATTTCACCACCACTTGGGGGTCCCCCTCAGGCTCTCTTTTCAATTCCCTTTTTAAACCATTGCCTCTTAACAATGACCTTTCTATATATTTTTCTTATATTTCACACAGTCACAATTTTTTTTTTACTTGTCAAGGCGATAGACTTCATATATGACAGGCAAATACCGTATAACCCTCAGCCATATCCCCAGCCTTGATTTTCCTTGGCAGTTGGGGATAAGAGTCTCATTACATTGTCCAGCAGGACCTTGAACTCAGTGTAGCCTAGGCAGTCCTTGAATTGCATCTTCTTGTCTTGGCCTTACCATGACTTTGTTTTGAGAACCAGGCTTGGTTACACATACCTGTAATCCTAGCAGCTGGGAGGCAGGAAGAGTAGGAGTTCAAGGCCAGCCTGAGCTGCAGAGTGAGCCGGTTTCAGCATGGGAGAGCCTGGATGCACACTCAAAGCTTGAGTATCAGATGCTCTGTGGGTGTGATGGGTCCCCATCCTTCCTCAGGGAAGCTGAGAAATCCAGACTGCCAGGGTCCCAGTGCAGAGTGCTGCAAGTACTCTTCCAGGGCCAGCATCCCTCCCCACCCCCATCCCGCCCTGTCTCTCCACCCATGATGGCGAATCCAGTCAACCCACAGCAGTAGTGGTTGTGCCGTGTCTGCCATGGCCCTCAATGTCGTGTCCCTTTCAGCTGAAGATGATTCTCATAAAATGCTGCGATATCTCCAACGAAGTCCGTCCCATGGAGGTGGCAGAGCCATGGGTGGATTGTTTACTGGAAGAATATTTCATGCAGGTAAGAGACACCGAGCCATCAAATCATGAGTGCTCTTTCCAGTTCCGTGGGCAGGGCTGCATTGGAAAGAGCAGACTAGGGTGATTGACATATCCATCCCACACCCCAGCAGCCTCCACAATACTGTCTGTGTAGACATACAGCAGAAACGACATAGGCTGTGTTATAGATATGAGACAATTGACCACGGTGGGGGTGGATCAGTGGTGAAACTGCCACCCATTGCCGCTCAAAGAGCCACTGTTAGAGGCAGACTCAAGAAAAGTGGCCATGAGTCAGAAGCAAGACCTGAAGGGAGGGAGGGCTCTGTGGAGGGGCGAGGGCAAGCAAGATGGTTCATAGGATAGCTACCGAGAGATATGGGCATAAAATAATGCAGACAGTGGCTGTCAAGTTGAGCCTTGTAAACTGCCTTGTCACGCCCTTGAGACACTCAGCCTGTCTCTAGACTTGGTCCCTATGATGCCAGCGTGCTTGCCTCTCCTTGGCTCGTGTGTAGCCATTCATTCATCACAGGCCCTCTGTGTCCTCACTATTGTACTGCTTTTCTGTGTGACCATGAGGATCCCAGCTGGGCAGCATGTCCTGTTCTTCCTCTAAGAACAGGGCTGCTGTGTGTACCCGAGTCCACAGGCCTTTGTGCCTTTAATGTCATTGTCACTGTGTTCCCTGCAGAGCGACCGTGAGAAGTCAGAAGGCCTTCCTGTGGCCCCCTTCATGGACAGGGACAAAGTGACCAAAGCGACAGCCCAAATTGGGTTCATCAAGTTTGTCCTGATCCCAATGTTTGAAACAGTGACCAAGGTAAGAGATTGTGCTGGTGGTACAGCAGCAGTGAATACACGCGTGCACACATGCATGCATGCAATTTCAGGGATACGCATCGTGTATACACGTGCATACACATGCACACACATGAACCCTCTACAGCTTCATCTGCTGTCATGGTGATGGTTGCCTGGCAGCCATTCCTTCTGCTGTGTCCAGTGCCACCCCCTCTGGTGCTCTTCAAAGAGCTTCATGTGTGACTGCCAGGCCCTCTGTGTCCACTTTGTCCCTGCCTGTCTCTGCCAGCCTTAAGACCCAGCCAGCTGTACCAGCTGTTGGCTCTCCTGTCCTTCCAGGCTTCTTAAAGGAGCACCTGGAATTGGCACCCTTGGGCTGGGGAACCCTCACAACCAAGTCCTAGTCTTCTTCCAACTCTGCGCCTCTACCTCCCACACCCCAGAGCTGCCTAAGGCCACCACTTCCATCCACGAGTCCCAAACACACACTCCTCTCTTGCTAACGCATTTGCTCCACGCCACCTCCTGCCCATCATTCTCTGGGTAGCTCAGAGCCACCCATACCCTTTTCATTCCTATGACCACCACCAGGAATTTTGTCAGATCTGTCCCCTGCCTACCTACCCTTGTCTTACTGGAAGGAGTGGGGACAGGGGAAGTTAGTAGGCTTTCTGGGGTCCTCTGAGGAGTGACAGGAGTGGAAATCTGTGCCAGAGACAGAAATGGGGGATGGGTAGGGCTGCGCCAGGGTCTCCAGGACTTGAAACTGGCCAGGAGATTTATACTCCATAACCTTGGGTTTCTCTAAAGGCCTTGATTTGAGGCCACTGGGCAGTGAGATCCCTGGGACTCACAGGTACCCCAAGGGCCTGACAATTCTCCTCCAGTGTTCTCTGCCGTCTAATAATGGTGGACTGACCCTGGACTCTCTGCTCCCCAGCTCTTCCCCATTGTCGAGGAGACCATGCTACGGCCACTCTGGGAGTCTCGAGAACACTACGAGGAGCTGAAGCAGCTGGATGATGCCATGAAGGAGGTAAAGGCAGTGCAGAGGACACAGGCAGGCGAGTTGGGGACTTACGGCCAGGCAGGACAAAGGGCAGGCACAAGAGCCAAGCTCAATGAGACAAGGGGTCCAGATGCTACACTCTCAAGTGGCAGACTCTCTTCCCAGGGACTGTGGTGGGCTGTGCTTTCCTCAGAGTCTGCTGACCAATGAGAGCCAGCACACAGCTGTGTGAGCCTGGAGAAGCGCCATGTGTCACCACCTCTGCCGTGTGTCTTAGCACCTCCCTGGCCCCTGTCCTCCTCCAGGCCAGGGTGCCTGTTCAGTGAGGGCTGCACTGAAAATGACGTGAGACCAAAGCAAGGACCCAAGTCCCTGCTTTGAGACACAGAGCACACAGGGCAGCTACTCTTGTGGTCCAGGAGGTGGAGAGGTTTTAGGGAGCTGGGGATGCTGGATCTCGGGAGAGGGTGGGAGCCTCTGCAGTCTTGGCACGAATCCCCATGAGCAGTTCAGCTTTGTTGGCGCCCCAGTATGAACATCTCTTTTTTTCAGAGATGCTGGTACTAGGGACTCAGTCCTTGTCGCCTGCCTGATGTGGCTGTCGGGTACAGTCTTTCTCTGCCTCCAGCATCCCCTGCTTCTACCAAGACACCCATGTACCCAGAAAAGTTTCCTCACTCCTTATACCCTCCAAACCTCTCCTTGGCCACTGTGACCTCACCACCCAACCTCCGATGCCCCTCATGCCCTCATTTCCTACTCAGTACCCATCCATCCAAGCTCCCCAGTAACAGAGGGTTCCGTATCCATCTTTTCTGCCTTTATGCCCAGGTGTGGTCTGGTATTGGTCACATCTCCCTCAGCCACATCTGCCGTGCACACCCCCCAGTGTACAGTGCCAGGCATGTCACAGACATCTGGTAAAAGCATACAGGTTGACTGAAAGCACAGACCAGCAGTCCTGATCCCCCTGCCGGGAAGTCACAAGAGGTCAGCTCTGTAAATCTAAAGGCTAAGAGAAAAACCTGTGCACACCAAAGGCTGTTTGTTCCCAGTCCAGACTCTGATGGGAAGGCTGCAGGGACCTCTGCCATCATGGCCAACCCATCAGCCGATGCTCTTGAGGACCTGAGTCTGGAATCCTATGTTTCCTGCCCAATGGGAATGCCAGGCTCTCCAAGATGCCATCCTGGCCCTGGAGAAGGAGGCATGAGAAAGAAGTGACCTCGCTGAGCCTGAAACAGGAACTCGGGCCCCCAGGCCTGGGGCTGTGGGCTGTGGCCGGCTTGACCCAGACATTCCTGGCCAGGATGCTGTAGTGGGTTGTGAACAGGTCACAAGCACCCAGGCTGTCTCTGGAAAATCTGGAAAGCATATGTATGTGTGGGCAGCCATCTGAGTGTCTTCAGGCAGCGGACACCTCCTGAGACGAGAGGCTGCTTGCGCTGGCCCTCTGCCTCTAGGTCTGACACTGGCCCTTGCTTCTGTAGTTACAGAAGAAGACAGACAGCTTGACAACGGGGGGCCCTGAAGACGCCACAGAGACGAACAGAGATACGAAAAACAGCGAAGGACATTCTCCTCCAAACTGACGTCTCAATATGGACAGTAAGTGGACAGGCTTTGAAGTGTTATACGTGAGGAGGGCAAAGTGCGTGCGTGTGTGTGTGTGTGTGTGTGTGTGTGTGTGTGTGTGTGTGTGTGTGTGTGAGAGAGAGAGAGAGAGAGAGAGAGAGAGAGAGAGAGAGAAGTGTTATACTTGGGGAGGGCAAAGTGTGTGTGTGTGTGTGAGAGAGAGAGAGAGAGATAGAGAGAGAGAGAAGTGTTATACTTGGGGAGGGCAAAGTGTGTGTGTGTGAGAGAGAGAGTGTATGTGTTTGTGTGTGTGTGTGTGTGTGTGTTTGATCTTCTGCCCTCTTCTTATAAAGCACCAGAAACTCAGTCACGGGATGTCCACCCTGATGCCTTTGTCTATCCTGATTGCCTCCCCCCAAACAGTACAGTCAGGTGTTTTCACCTTTCATCTCACAGTGGGGATTGCACATCAGCGCCCGAACCCTCAGACACTTACAAACCCTCATTTGCCTGTTACACTTACAGGAGAGCAGCATCAAACCGCGGCATGCAGCCTGCTTTCCGATACGTGCAGCTTAATCCTGCATATCCTAATTAGAATCTGGGCTGTGATTTGGAAAGGTTCATACTTGGGTTATAGAAAGGATTAATTATTAGAATGTGCGCTACTCATGAGATGAGATATTCTGTGAAGTGCATCTGGAGTGCTAGAAGCTTTTAAAAAGCATTTGTCCCCACCCCATCCCCCGCCTGTCACTACAAGCATGTCCCCTGATGCCTGCTGACACAGCCACTCAGCCAGCGCAGGTTACAGCGCAGGCTTGGGTGCAGGCTAACCTCTAACTAAACACGTGGCTGTGGAGTGGCTGTCATGTGAGCTGAGGGTTTATGCATGGAGCTGGAGAGGCTGAGTGTTCCTAAGAGCAGCCAGTGAGCCCTCTCTACAGCCCCAACCTCATTTATTTATTTATTTATTTATCTATTTATTTATTTATTGGCTTTTCGAGACAGGGTTTCTCTGTAGCTTTGGAGCCTGTCCTGGAACTAGCTCTTGTAGACCAGGCTGGCCTCGAACTCACAGAGATCTGCCTGTCTCTGTCTCCCGAGTGCTGGGATTAAAGGTGTACGCCACCACCACCCGGCCTCATTCTTTTATATTTATTAAGTTTTCTTATTAGTATACAAAGTAATGGTTTTCATCCTGGTGACTTCGCGCATATCTGTCATTATCCCTTTTCATCCATTCCTGCCCTTCCCTGCATCCACTTGTCCTGTCAGGCTTGGTCCCTTTCATTCCCCAGTTAGTACCACCTTTGACTCTGTGTGTGTGTGTGTGTGTGTGTGTGTGTGTGTGTGTGTGTGTGTGTGACTGTTTGTGAGTGTGTGAGAGTGTATGTGTGTGTGTGTGTGCAAGTGTGTGTGTGTGTTTACCTACTTGTGTGTCTATGCAACACTTGCATATCTGGTGCCTGCGGAGGCCAGAAGAGGGCATCGGATCACTTGGAACTAGAGTTATAAACAGCTGTGAACCACCATGTAGATACTGGAAATTGAACCTGGGTCCTCTGGGAGAGCAACTGGTGCTCTTAACCACTGAACTACCTCTCCCGCCCTACTTCTGCTTTAACCTAAAAAAAGATTTGTTTTAAATTTTTAATTATGTATATATGTGTGGGTATGTACATATATGTGGGTATGTGCACTCGAGTGCAGGTGCCGTAGCAAGAGAAGAGGGCGCTGGATACACTGGATCTGGAGTTACAGGCGGTTGTGGATCCTGGGATTCGAACTTGGGTCCTCTGCAAGAGCAGTGCTAGCTCCACCACTCCCCAGCCCAGGTCTTTCTGCTTTCTGGTCCCATGCATCCTGTTACATCTCAACTTCCCACTGGGGCCCGTGACTGCGCCATCTCGAGTGCCCACAGAGACATCATGCCATCTTCCTCTTTTTCCAGCAGACTGGACTTGTTAAAGCAGCCGAACTGTGGCCTCTGAGTCGACAGGGATGGGGAACCTCACAGGATCCTTCACGCAAGGACGGTCACACCCAGATGACCCCGGATGACCTGCGACAGACCATGTTTTCTAAGAACCGTTTTGTTCACTGATATAAAAACAGGAATTCATGATGCTGTACAGAATTTTTATTTTTAAACTGTCTTTTAAATAATATATTCTTATACAGAAATGGGTCTGTACTTTTTCTTTGGGTTTTGCACTCGGGCTTCCAGGACTCTGGTTTTCTCTGGGATGTATCTTCAAATGGTTGAGCAGTAATGTGACCCAAGGGTCCATGTAAATTCCACATTAAACATGAGAATGGTGCCCGAGTGCAGGGGCATGCGTGTGTCCTGTGTTTATGAACAAAGGGGACGGGCACTTGGGGACATGTGCATGGCTTGTGTTTGTGAGCAGAGTGGGGTGGGGGGACACTTGGGACATGCGCGTGGCAGAGAGAAGTCATCAGTGATGTGTACAGGAGCTGGGGAATGAGGCAGGCTGGGGGACCAGGCATAAGTGGTGATGTGGGAGGCAGATGCCCTTCTGACCACTGGGACGGGGAACTGGGATTTTCCACTTAAATCCTCAGTGTGTTTAAGGAACTCTGTCCCCAAAGAAGAGATGCCCTGTCCTTCATTTTTGGAGGACAGGCAATGTATATATCCCAGGTGTCATGGTAACTGCCCCACAACACCCTGCGTATCCTCTCATGCGCCTGGACTCTGAATTCTTGATTTACTATCAGTGTTTTAATTCTTTTTTGGTTTGATTTGGTTTTCTGAGACAGGGTTTCTTTGTGTAGCCCCAGCTGTCCTGGAACTTGCTCTGAAGACCAGGCTGGCCTCCGAATTCTCAATTTACAAGAAACACAGAGAAGCTGCTGACCATCTCCCTGGGGCTGCTCCCCTAGAGGGACAGAGGGCTCCTTGGAGAGGCCACTTTGTGAGGAGGTGGCCCACCGTTGCAGTCCATCCTGGGTTAGCTTTCCTTGGAGCAGCAACTCCTCTGGGTGAATTCTAGAATATTGCTCCTCATCTTTGAATAATTCATTTGGGGCAGTGACTCTCTCTCTCTCTCTCTCTCTGTGTGTGTGTGTGTGTGTGTATGTGTGTGTGTCTTCCTCACTTCAAACTTTCTATGTAGCCCAGGCTGGCCTTTGAATTTACAGCCCCCTGTAGTAGGAGGCCACTTGTTCGTTTCCCGGCCACCCAGACTCCTTAAATAATCACATAGAAACTGTATTAATTAAATCACTGCTTAGCCCATTAGCTCTAGCTTCTTATTGGCTAACTTTTACATTTTAATTTAACCCATCTCCATTAATCTGTGTATCACCACGAGGCTGTGGCTTACCTGGTAAAGTTCTGGCATCTGTCTCCGGCAGGGCTACATGGCTTCTCCAACTCCACCTCCTTTCTCCCAGCATTCAGTTTAGTTTTCCTCACCTAGCTCTGCTCTACCCTATTGCAGGCCTAAGACAGTTTCTTTATTAACCAGTGGTATTCACAGCATACAGAGGAGGCTCCCACATCAGCCCCCACCCCACCTCTCAGGATCACCACCACACCAGCTGCTTCTCTCTCGTTGTGACCCCCCTCAGCACGGTGTTCACTTCTACACCTCTTTCTGGTTTTGTCACCTTAACCTACTGTCAAAATACAGCCAAACCTCAGAGGTACCCTGTTGTTGCTGTGCCTCTGCCCTGTGGCACCCTATAGGACAGGACAGTTACCTGTCACACTGGCTGGAAAAAGCCCCTCCAATGATGATTTCCATCTGACCTTCCCATCTCAACATCAAGGGCTCTTTCCCCCACCCCTTACAACCCACTGGGATCCTGCATTCTGAGCCCTGGGATTCCTGCACTAGGAGACTTCTGAGCCCTCATTTCCGGTCAGCCTCAGTGACCCCTGGTGTCAGCAGCTGGAAATGGATGGAGTAGGGGAAGGGACCCACATCTGAGTAAGTGGCCAGCTGGGAAGTGGACTAGCCAAGACTCTGCTGTGGTGGGGAGAATTCAGAAGGCTGGTGGACCCGGGCATCAGCCTGGGCACAGGACCACCTGTACTTGGAGGGACATTAGGACTTATAAGTCCCTGAGACCTCAGAGCCCTAAGACCTGAGACCTGAGGAGCAGAGCTGCCAGAGACTTAGTTGGGGTCACCCAGGAGGCCTTCTAGTGACTTCTAACCTGCCAGCAGTACCTGAGCAGTTTACTTCTTGGCACTCCACTCTCAAGCCACCCAGCTAACAAACAGTGCTGACTGCTCTTCCCAGCATCACCAGACTCTTAGATAACAAGAGAGCTCTCTCCTACTCGCTCTGTCACCTCTCAGATAAATTAACATCCAGTTTGTTGGGTGCAGCCGTCTGGCTACCCTTCCCACAGCCTTTGGTCATGCGCTCTGGCTTCCCATCATGCATTATGAAGGAGAATGACCCTTACCCCTTAATTGCATATTGTGGCTAGCCCATAAGGACAGTGCCTTTTGTTTGCTTTTTTGTTTTTGTTTTGTTTTGTGTTTTTTTCTTTGAGACAGTGTTTCTCCGTGTTGCCCTGCCTGCCCTGAAACTCATTCTGTAGACCAGACTGGTCTCTGCCTCCCAAGTGCAGGGATTAAGGCATGGACCACCCCAGAGCAGGGGGGTGGGTAGGTGGGGTGGGTGGGGTGGTATCAATGCCTTTTCGAATTTTTTTTTTTTTTTAGCTGGAAAGCTTTTGATTTGCTCACTGGCCATATAGCTTTCCATTCTGTGACAGCAAACCTTTGCTCATTGTCCTCTTGGGACCATCTTTATCGGTCACAGATGCTCTTTTTATTTTCTGAGCTCTGAACCCTGTGGTTATTATATATTTTCATAATCGGTGGTCTGGGATACTGTAGTGCCCTGAACGCAGCACTTAGAGGCCATGGGTGTGAAGCCCAAAGACTGAAGCTGGTGCCCTGGCAGAAGGGACCCAGAGACCTGCTCATGCTTCTCCCCGGAGGAGGACAGAGAAGTCCTATCCCTAAAGAACCTGCCGGCCCAGACCATGCAGATCTCTGGCTTTCCGACTGGGAGTTGGGAGGAGCCCAGTCGGCTGTGTGCTATGCCCACATGTTATGTAGGGGCAGTGAGCGCTAGCCAAGGGCTACAGGATTGCTTCCTTCACCTCCCACCTCTGCTCCTCTCACTCCCTGCAGCTGCAGCCCCCCCCCAAAAAAACGCTCTCCCACAGTTCCAGACTCAGTTTCATCCTTCCAGGCTCCAGATGACAATTCCACCTAAGCTTTTCTGGGTGGCTCCAAACAACCGCTCCCCGGGCTGCTTCCTCCTCCATCTCCTTTCCCTCCTCTCTCTGTCTCTTTCCCAGGCCTCATCCTCTGCATTCTAGAACTGGAACTCTGTGCCACATGGATAACCCAGGACAACCCCATCATAAGGTCCTAGCCTGGATCTCCTCACACCATCTCCTGGGCTGGATAAACTGAATGAGTGCATCCTAGGGCAGCGGTCATCACCACCAGGGGATGTTCTGTCCGAACTCTGCTCCAATACCTGTTGCCCAACCCTTCCTGACCATTCTTGGAAACTTTGACCAAGCCCCATCCCACCTCACTGATCCCCTCTCCCCTTCCAGGTTTATAGTCGTTCCTTACACTCTAAGGTGACCGGCCACCCCTTATCCCAGGGCTGAGGCCAGCGATTCTTACTGCCCATGCTGTCAATCACAGCCCTCCTGAAGGCCTCATACTACCAACATCACCGATTGGTCCACTCACTGTCGCTGCTGCTCCCCTAGAACTGGATCCACCCATGAACGCTGTGTGTGGGCAGCTAAAGCTGCACCCTGGGACCTCCTGGGACATACTAGGTCTCATTGCCATGCCTTAAAGATATGCCAAGTTAGCCAGGTCACTGGGCAAGGGTCCTAACTGGGTTTCTTCCTGCTAGTCTTTGGAGCTGCTTTATGACCACATCTCAGAGTCAGCCAGGAACTCCAGGCCCAGACCCCCCAGCCGACTGCACAGAGGCCAGTTGCCCTACACATTTCTCTCCTGGACACACAAGATGTGGGACCCCCATCACGGTGGGACATCCTGATTGCGAGTGATCCAAATTGCTCATGAAGGCAGGTGCACTGCAAAAACAACTTCCCAGGAGACTGAGAAGCACTTGGGAGGCAGAGGCAGGTGGATCTCTGAGTTTGAGGCCAGCCTAGTTTACAGAGTGAGTGCCAGGACAGCCAGGGCTATGCAGCAAAATTGTGTCCTGAGATAGATAGATAGATAGATAGATAGATAGATAGATAGATAGATAGATAGATAGATAGATAGAAAGAAAGAAGATAGATAGATAGACAAACACTTCAGGGCTGATTTTCATGGGTAAGACTTCCTAGGTACTCAATAAACATTAGCTGAATGAATGAATAGATGGATATATCTGAGATTGGTCACCCACACAATCACTTAAGAAGCAAAAATTCCAGTGCAAATCTTGAGGGGCAGAAGAAACTGTTCCTATAGGTAGGTATCAAAAATACACATGGGACGCTCATGGGAATGCATGCACACATCACTCCACCAGCCTTGCTTCCAGCTGACAAGGAAGCTAAGAGAGGAATGATGTCCAGCATTCAGCCATTTTATAGACCTGGCAGCCAACAAAGTGAAAATAAAGGTGGTTTGGGCTTCCTTCAGGAACAAGGGGATGGGTTCTGTGGGGGAGGGGAAGGCAGCAGAGCTGATGAAGCCTTGCGTAATAGCTGATGAAGATTTGTGGTAATGAGAATTCAAGGCTTTCTGTTTGGGTTCTCTCTCTCTTTCTCTCTCTTTAAAATGATTTAACAACAAAATCCGGAATGCACCAGGTGTGCCAGTGAGCAGGCAGAAGGGGGGTGTGCTGAGTAGCAGCTGACGGCTGACTAGTCTGTGGATGAAGCTGGCGGCTGCCCCAGGTTAGTGTGCGGGGACCCCTGTCATCAGTGGATGTCCAGCCCTGCAGGTCTAAGGAGGAAGGAAGCACTAGAGACAGACAGACAGACAGCTCCATCTGATGAAGCTGCTGCTTGCAGGGGAGACAGAGTTCTAGGCAGAGTGTGCCAGCTGAGGAGAAGCCAGGCAGGATATTATGTGTACCACCCACCTACTGCCTGCAGACAGGCTACTGTCCACACCAGCAGGCTTCCAGGGCCTGGGCGTCCTCGGCTTCACTCTGACTCCCGCTGCACTGCTCAGACCTGTGAGCTGGGCAAGCTCTGTCTCAGGGCAGAGGGTGACTAAGACGCCACCTGCTCAACAAAGAGCCTGATAGGACTGGGCTTGACCCTTCTCACACGGTGCGGTGCGGGACACTCATCTTCTCTCTTTGTGTGCTACACTGTGGGAACAGATGACCACAGCAATTGGGATTCAAGCCAGCAGAAAAGAACTCTCTCTGTTCCGAGGCTTCTGAAGTTCAGGACCGGGGTCCGCCATCTAGAGGGCCTGCTCCCTGGGGAGGTTTCATTGAGAGGATCCTTACAGCATCTTTCGCTCCTAAGAGGCTCCTAGAAGTCTTTGGAGTTCCCCAATACATGGCAGTGTCACATTAATCTCTGCTGTATTGCAAAGTCTTCCCTCAGGATGTGGCTGTGTCCAAACCTCCCTCTGCTTATAAGGAGGTCAGGTCATTGGCTGAGCATCCTCACGTGCCAGGGCTGCATCTACAAAAAGCATCTTCCCAAATAAGAAGCGAGTAGTCAACTCTGCCCAACTGCACTTGTCCTCAGGAAAAACACATCTAACTGTCAAGGACTGCTAAAAGGCCACAGAGAGCGGGAAGGGACTGTGGGCTGACTGCAGAACCAGGAGGGTGTGCCCCGATAGCTACAGGCACTGTTGGGAAGATGGAAAGTTCCAGGAGGGCAGATAAAGAGGACAGATAGACAGACCAACAGGACCCAGAGGATGGCTGCTTAAACGGGACCTGAAAAACTAACACTAACTGACATCACACAATGTGGATGGGGCGGGGAGCTCACAGGGTCCACCCCTAAATGAAGAGCTACAAGCAATTAACAACTGCTGGGGGAGGAAGAATTAATCTTCCCCAGGGATGAGCCCCTGGGTTAGACAAGACTAAGAAACATACATGTAGGCAACACTAAACAGGCTCAGCAGTTCGTATATACATGTTTATTCCTTTATATGTATATGTAACAATAATGATTAACAAGGAGGATGTCAGCCGGGCGGTGGTGGCGCACGCCTTTAATCCCAGCACTCAGGAGGCAGAGGCAGGCAGATCTCTGTGAGTTCGAGGTCAGCCTGGTCTACAGAGCTAGTTCCAGGACAGACACCAAAAACTACAGAGAAACCCTGTCTCAAAAATCCAAAAAAAAAAAAAAAAACCCAAAGAGGATGTTATATATTTGGGGGTGGTAGACAGACCTAGGAAAGGCAGGAGGAAAGGGGGATGATATAATAATATTTTAGTTACATTTTTTAAAGTGGTTTATTACCTACATTACTAAACATGCTCGAAAGCGAAACAACAAAGAAACAGAACCCAGAGGAATTAGCTCACCTTGATTCTTCTGCCATCTCATTCCGGCCACCCCCACAGGCCATGAGGGCTCTAGGCCAGCTGCTCCTATGGAGGAATAAGAGCTTGTGATGGTCTGAATGAAAATGGCGCCATAGACTCCTGGGGAGTGTCATTATTGGAGGTGTGGCCTTGTTGGGGTGGGTGTGGCCTTGTTGGAGGAAGTGTGTCACTGCAAGGGGTGGGCTTTGAAGTTTCAGAAGCTCAAGCCAGACCTAAGGGCTCAGTCTCCCTTCCTGCTGCCTGTGGATGGGGATGTAGAACTCTCAGCTACCTCTCCAGCACCATGTCTGCCTGCATGCCACCATGTCCCACCATGATGACAATGGAGCACACCTCTGAACTGTAAGCCCACTCCGGTTTAATGCTTTCTTTTATAAGAGTTGCTGTGGTAATGATATCTTCACAATGATAGAAACCCTAACTAAGATAGGGCTTAAGCCAAAGGACCTTTGAGGAGGACCTGGCAACCTTTAAATCCTTATCTATGAGAGGTGGAATTTCCTCTGCCCAAGCTTGGTCAAATGGGAACCACAGAAGGCTGAGATCGCCTCCTTGTTCCCACAGTAATTCTCCAAGGTCAATAGGCATTAACGCATTAGGGAGGGGAAAAATCTCCCAACACTAAGTATGGGGGAAATTTGGAACTTCCAGACCAGTTCAACTCTACACATCTCCCCATTGCATCTTGGGAATCCTCGAGAATCCTAGGCTACTAGGGTTATTAGTGGGTGACTAGTAAAGTGAGCACCTGGGCTGGTCCCTGGCTTGGGTAATTGTGAGTAATTAGCCAGAGGGTATTTGTTTGGCTATGAATTGATTTCTCCAAGAGGATTCTCTTTCCCCTCCCCTCCCCCTCTTCATCATCATCTCTGTGAGTTTGAGGCTAGCCTGGTCTACAAGAGCTAGTTCCAGGACAGGCTCCAAAGTTACAGAGAAACCTTGTCTGGAAAAACCCAGAAAAAAAAAAAAAGTACAAGCCTCCATACCCAGCTTTTCTGTGTGGTCTGGGGATCAAACTCTGGCCTGATTATGCTTATATAGCAAGCACTTTACCACTGAGCCACCTCTCCTGCCTCTGTTGCTAGGCATTGAAAACTCTAAGTACCCCCTAGTGCTCTGCTGGGTGGGGCTGCCCTCCAAGGCCAAAATAAAAGAAGTGTTTGATACAGGGTGTGACCCTGTGTGACGCTGGGGTTGGCGCTCACTGGAGTTTGTCAGTTCAACACAACTAGGATCATTTGAGAGGAAGAACCCTCAATTGAGGAAAAACAAAAAAGAAACAACAACAAAAAACCCCACCTTCATTCGATTAACCTGTAGGCAAGTCTGTGGGGCATTTTCTTGATTACTGACTGGTGGGGGAGGGCCCCTGCTCTTTGTGGGCAGTTCCACACCTGGGCAGATGGGCCTGGGTTAAGAAAGCAGGCTGCGCAAGCCATGGGGAACAAGCCAGTAAGCAGCGCCCCTCCACGGCTTCTCCTTCAGCTCCTGCCTCCAGATTCCTGCCCTGTCCTCCCTCAGTGATGGAGTGTTACCTGGAAGTTGGTGAGTGTTTTCACAAGTTTTATCACAGCGGTAGGAAGCTGACTAGGACAGGAATCGAACCCAGGGAATCGCATTCGTTGCTGGGCAAGTCACAGTCTTCCTGTAGATTGGCCCCAGCCTTCTTTTGATCTTCTAAGCGATATTTTTCAAACAGCAAATTTTTTTTTTGACCAAGTACAATTTCATCATTTTCTTTCATCAAGCTTGTGTTCATTGTCAAGTCTAAAACACTCCCTGCCTATCGCTTAAGGCTGAGAATTTCTTCTGTCTTTTTCCTAAGAGTCTCACACTTTCAGAGTTTCATCTATGATCCTTTAGAATCGGCTTGTAGATAGACATTGAGGTCTCACTTGTGTCTGATGTTTAGTCACCCCGGTTCTTTCTTTGAAAAGCTATCTTTCAGCCCAAATGGCGGCACATGCCTTTACTCCCAGCATGTCTTCAGGCAGATCTTGGAATTGGAGGCCAGCGTGGTCTACAGAGTCCTAGTACAGCCAGGGCTACACAGAGAAGCCCTGTGTGGAGTGGGGGAGAGAAGAAAAGACAAGCTCTTCCTCCAGGAATTGTCTTTATGCCTTTCTCAGAAGCTGGTGGAACATATCCGTGTTGTCTGTCTCTGGATGTTTTGGCTCTATTCTGCTGACCTGTCTGCCTTTCTACCAGTATTACACAGCTTTAGTCATCCTAGCAGAACAACAGCTCTTTAAATTACGTAGCTTAGTTCCTCCTGTGTTACTTTCTTTTTTTAAAAAAAAAAATCTTTTAACTATTTTACCCTCTTTTTAAAAAGATGTTTTTATTTTCTGTGTATGGATGTGTCCTGGCTGTAATGGATTAACTAAAAATTGCTGCAGGATTCTCGGCGGCAGCAGGCAGCAGAAATGCTGTAGGTCCCCAAGTGGTGGCAGAAACCAGGCCATGTGGTGGCAGGCAGGGGTCAGCACGTCCCAAGAGCAGCCACTCCTAGGCAGGGACTGCGCATGAGACCATGCTGCAGGTCTCCTAAGGCGGCTGGTCCCAGGAAATGTCCCCAGCGGTGGGCGAGAGACACACGGATAGGCACGCCATGCAGAGTGAGGTTGGATATTTATTTAGTGGGAAGGGAGAAGGGGAGAAGAACAGAGAAAGAGAAAGAGAGAGAGAGAAAGGGAGGGAGGGAAGAAAGGAGGGAGGAGAGATGGAAGCTGCCTCTCCGAGAGGGAGCCGGAAAAGAGAGAGAGAGAGAGACTAAGGTGGCAAGCAGGAAGGAAAACCTGCCTGCCTCAGTGGATGGGGGAGGGAGTGGGTGTGGCTTGTCTCCTAAAGAGACAGAACAATCATTACATTGGCTAATTTTTTTTGTCAAGTTGATGCAAGCTAGAGTCATCAGAGGGGAGGGAGCCTCAGTTGAGAAAATACCTCCATAAGAGCTAGGCTGTAGGAAAGCCTATAGAGCATTTTTTTTAAATTAGTGATTGACGTGGGAGGGCTCAGCTCACTGTGGGTGGTGCCAACCCTGGGCTGGTGCTTCTGACTTCTATAAGAAAGTAAGCTGAGCCAAGCCATGTAGAACAAGCCTATAAGTAGCACTGCTCCATGGCCCCTGCATCAGCTTCTGGCTCTAGGTTCCTTCCCAGTTTGAGTTCTTATCCTGACTTCTTTCAACAATGAACAATGATGTGGAAGTGTAAGCCAAATAAACCCTTTCCTCCCCAAGTTGCTAGTACTTTGCTATGGATTTCTACATGGGCGTTAATAAGTGATATGAATCCGTAGTTGCCTCTTCATTGTCTCTCTCTGACTTGGTCTCAGAGTACTCCTAGTTCCTGTAGTAATTGAGAAGGACTTCTGCTTCGTTTTCTGCAAGAGAGGGCACAAACTGGTGTCGATTCCTCGTCCAATGCCTGGGATAAATTTCAGTGCAAAGACTGAAGAATGGGCAAATGCGGGCATGGAGGGGTACTGTGGACTGAGGGCCCCAGAAAAAGGCACACCCACGTAAAGATTCTACAGGCCTGATTCACTCATTGGAACCTCTGTGATTTGGGGGGAACTAGAATGTTGCAGGTCCAGAGCCAAATTATCCAGGGTTATCTTAGCCCCTTGATAACCATTTATTGGCCGCCTCTCTGTATGATGCAATATCTTGTGACTATTAGGTAAATCTTTTGGGGACATACAAACAGACCCCTACCTTCCACCCGCTCAAGGGCTGAGAGCATCCTCCACCACACCTGAGGCTATGGCAGAGGTTCCCTGCTTTACAGAAACCCACCTGCCTACCTGATATTCCCACTAATGTGTTCTAAGCATGCCTTGATTTATGGCTTTCTTTGTTCCGTTGCTATAAAAACTTCATGAAACCGATATGATGCATAGTATTTGGGTAAACTGAGTCTGTGTTCCCGGACCACGACCATTCACCTTTAGCTCCAGAATAAACTGTCTCTTCTTCCCTTGGAGGTAAGAGTCGTGTTTCTGTTGACGGTGCATGTTAATCATTGGTCCCATTTCCTTCGTAGTTTATGGAGCTGTTTAAATGAGTATCTTGTGGTAGATGTGTCTGCTGTTCAAATAGTTGGTCCCTCTCACATAAGCTGTCAGTGTTCCGTGTGTGGATGCTTTTCAGTGTCCCTGGGTCACACCCTTGCTGCCACAGAGTCTGGTGACGCTCACTCTTCCATTCCCACTATTAGCGGTTGATTCTCTTCTCCTGCCAGAAGTTTACTGATCTTTAAAAGAGCTAGCCCTCCCCACCCCCATGACTTTCTGCATTGTTTTTTATTTCACCTTTTATATTTCTTCCTTCTGAGTTGTTTGGGTTTATTTGGCCCTTTTTATTGAGGTTGAAGTCTAGTTAAGGGACTGGATCCTGTTGCCTCCCTGCCAGCGGTTAGCATTGTAAATCTCCTTCCCAGCCTGGCTTTAGCTGTGCCCCAGGGCTGAATTTGATACATTGTATTTTCATTTTCCCTCAGTTCACTGTCTCTTTAAATTTCCCTTGAGACTCTTTCTTACCCATGGATCATTTAAAACTAGGTTACTTTGGCCCCAATTGTTTGGACGATTTCCTGCTGTCTTCTGGTTATTGATACTATTGATACCTGGTTAGATTTCACTATGGACAAAGACCACACTGTAACATTTCAGCCTGGACCTACTAGGGCGTTGAGCTTGGGTTGATGGATTGTCACACTCTGTCTTGGTACACTTTCACTGTGCTGGAAAAGGGTGTGTCTGATGCCATGGGTAATATTTTGATCCTTTCTCAAGCGCCTTCAGCATCGTTTGATGGATGGCGACACACTCTGTCTTCGTATATATTTCATGCCCCTGGAAAAGGAAGTGTTTGGTGCCGTGGGTAGGTGTCTGTGTGTTATGTAGACCAGGCTGGCTGGTAGTCACTGAGGTAGGTCCCTTGCGTCCTTGCTTGGCTATGGCCTTTGCTGAGGACCACAGCTCCCACTAGTCAGCCTCACCGCTGTACAGTCTCCTGCTCTAAGTAAGTTCCTCTTTGGCCTTTCAGGCCTAAAGCAAAAGGCAGCTAGCTGCCTGTGCCCTTTGCATTGGAACACAGGGTTTTCAAACCTCCCCCCATAGCTCCTGGGTGGCTCAGTTTTCTGTGCCATCTCTTTTCTCCCAGGGTCTTATCGAATGATGTGTTGTACTGCCAGTGGCCAGGACCCCTCAGGAGATGAGCTCACAGAAGAAGCTCGTTAGGTTCTAGCTACAGTAAGATGCACAAAAGTGGCTTTTCTCTCCTCTTAGAGCTTAGAGAGCCTCAAAGAACACCATTCCCACACAAACCATGAGAAGGGTCTGATCATTCTCAAAGCCAGCGGAGAGCTGAGTCACAGGAAACAAAGACACCAAGTGAGCACATAGGCGTTCCCTCGTCACGGTGTGAAAGGCAAAGTTATGATAGGGTGGGGAGGGGACGTCAAAGTTCATCAACAACTCAGCCGGTGCAGGGACCAGGCAGGGAGCTTTGTAGTCAGAGAGAGACTGGCTCACCTCTCCCAGCAGAAAGAGAGAGTGGGGATTTATACAGCCCTGGAGCAAAGGATGGATGACATCGGTGAAGGAGATCTAGCTAGTTGACCTGATGGGCTTCCTGCTGAAGGCCTGGCAAGGGTCACCAGACACCTCCCGAGGACAAAGGGGACAAGGAATTCCTCAGAAATTAATAGCAATCAGGCTAAGTGTGGAGGCACCCACCTGGAATCCCAGCACTTGGGATGTGGACACAAAAGGATCAGCTACAAAAAAAAGAAAGAAAGAAAGAAAGAAGGGAGGGAGGGAGGGAGGGAGGGAAGAAGGGAGGGAGGTAAAGAAAGAAAGAAAGAAAGAAAGAAAGAAAGAAAGAAAGAAAGAAAGAAAGAAAGAAAGAAAGAAATCAGAGAGCAGCTACAGATGATCCTGCCATCAGCCACCCATCCCTGGGGATGGACAGACAGACAGACAGACAGACACACCACAAAAGAAAAGAAATTAAGGATCAGATCTGAGAGTAGGGAGTTCTTGATAAACTGATTTAGAGTTCTTGCCAAGTGTATTGTAAAAGGAAGTTCACCAACGGGGTCTAGGAGAAGATTCAAGAGCCTAACTAGAGTTTGGCCAAGAGAATCTTTGTCACAGAGCACAGTGGCTACAATATGGACAGATGAGAAAGATTCTGCTAAACATTAAACCTTTTTTTTTTTTCTTGGTTTTTTCGAGACAGGGTTTCTCTGTAGCTTTGAAGCCTATCCTGGAGGAGGCTGGCCTCAAACTCACAGAGATCCGCCTGCCTCTGCCTCCCGAGTGCTGGGATTAAAGGTGTGTGTCACCACTGCCTGGCTACATTAAACAATTCTTAAAGGTCATTTGCTTGTCAGTTGAAAAGACCCCCCCCACACACACACAAACACACATACCAGAACACATACATAAAGGGACCTTGACTCACTTGCAAATGCCCGGGGGCAGGGGTCGTCCCAGTCCCAGCTGCTGTCAAGGAACAGAGATGGAGACCAGAGAGTCTTTCTTTGTGACATTGGTGTGCCAGAGACCAGTGGCTATGGGCAAGTTCAAGCCCTTTAAGCTCTCTGTGTCCTTCTAGAGAAAAGGCCTGACTGCTGGGTGGGGAGGGGGCAGGGTCTCATCATCCCTACATCAAGTGCAAGGCTCCAGTTCTCGGAAGGAGAGGCAGAGCCCATTGCCGCGGAAGGGCCTAGACATGGGCCTAGACGAGGACTGCACTGTGGGTGGGCTATCCCAGACCAAGTCTGCATGGGACAGGCAGGCTGCCGCACAAAGCCTGTTCTGCTAATTGCCATGATCATGTGATCAAAAGGCAAACCGTAACACATTTAGCCTGACGATCTGGAGATGGGGAATCCAAATCATCCCACAGGCCACACCTTGTGCATGCTAAACACACACTCTACCACTGAGCCACACCCCAGTTCTGAATGGTTTTTATTTGGGAATCAACCTCATTGCTATACAAGCAAATGTGTTCCAGTGAGCTGAACGGTAGACGGTGGCATTGGAGGCAACAAAGGAACTGAGTGATACGGGCTGAAGAGACCAAAATACAGACGGGCCTTTGGGAAGTAAAACACAGAGAGCCAATGACTCAAGTGGGCTGGAATCTCCAGGGGGTTAGTAGATTTTTTTCTTTTTTCTTTTTTTGGAATGGCCTATCTCAAAGTTTGACTTAATGACTTGGCACCTAACCTGTGTGTCTCCATCCTGGGCTAGGCTGGTTTGCTGGGGCCCAGGGCAGAACATTGCTGCAAACAGTGCCTCCTAAAACTGTGCCGGTTCCCTAGTGAGTCCAGCTTATACCTTTAGGTGGGGTTCGTCTTAGTCCCTAGTGCTGTCTTGGGATGGACATCAGCTGTGTCTGAGGCTAGTATTACACTCCAGCTGGGTTCTTATTTATGTTCATTCAGTCATTTATTCGATGAGACTCCACCTCACTAAGTTTTCCAGGCAGTCCCTGACCTTAAGGACGTCTGGCTCCTGAGCAGCCAGATTACTCTAGCGGCTCTTGCGATTTGCCCAATACATTTTATCATACCAATTTGCTTCAACCTGGTTTTGTTTTTGTTTTTTTCGAGACAGGGTTTCTCTGTGTAACAGCTCTGACTGTCCTGGAACTCACTCTGTAGACCAGGCTGGCCTCGAACTCAGAGATCCGCCTGCCTCTACCTCCCAAGTGCTGGGATTAAAGGTGTGTACCACCACCACCTGGCTCTCAACCTGTGCTTTATAGTTAAGGCCAGTATATTTTGGGTAATCCACAGATTGAACAAAACCATCCAAAGTTGGGGACCCAGCTCAGTTAAGGAGCACCTGCCTAGTATCTTAGCTTCTTTTTCTGCTGCTGTAGTAAGATACTCCAACAAGAGCCGCTTGAGGGAGAAGGGTCTGGTTTGGATCACAGCTCCGGGCACAGTCCATCAACACGGGGAAGTTGAGGCGCTGTGAGCGCGAGCAGCTGGTCTTCCTACTCCTGCAGTCAGAAGAGAGCAATGAATCCTGCTGCTGCTGCTGCTGCTGCTACTGCTGATCATTTTCTCCATCCCACAGTCCAGGATCCCCAGCCGATAGAACGGTGCTGCCTACAATTAAAGATGGGTCTTCCTGCCAGGCATCGTGATGGTGCATGTCTTTAATCCCGCACTGGAAGGTAGAGGCAGGCGGATCTCTGAGTTTGAAGCCAGCCTGGTCTGCAGAGTGAATTCTAGAACAACTGGGGTTACAGAAAGAAACCCCTGTCCTGGGGGGCAGGGCGGGGGAGATGGGCCTTCTCACATCAGTGAACACAATCAAGATAAACCCAGAGGCCACTCTCTCAGGTAATTCTAGAGTCTGTCAAATTGACAATCAACATCATCGTACCATAATACCTCTCACTGTGCTAAGGCCTGAGGTTCAAACCCCAGAAACACACACACACACACACACACACACACACACACACACACACACACACACACGTGTGCCTGGCTTCCTGAGAGACAGCAAGTAGAAAACACCCAGGAAGAGAGAGAAGGTTCTGCATGGTCCTCTTTGCCTGAATATTGGAAACGGGAGTGATTCAAGGGAAGAATAGGATATTACTGGAAATTTTCTGATGGTTTAAAAAAATGCAAAGAGCAAACAATAAGCCTGGTAGCTCATGCCTGTAATTTCAGCACTCGGGAGACTGAGACAAGAGGCCAGCCTGGGCTACATCGAGAAACTCAGCATTTCACTGGGTGGTGGTGGTACATGCCTTCAGAGGCAGCGAGATCTCTGTGAATTTGAGGCCAGCCTGGTCTACAGAGTGAATTCCAAGACAGCCAGGGCTGCACAGAGAACCCCCATGTGATAGTTAAAGTCCCCATAAGCTCATAAGGAGTGGCACTATTAGGAGGTGTGGCCTTGTTTGAGTAGGTGTGGCCTTGTTGGAGTAGGTGTAGCCTTGTTTGAGTAGGTGTGGCCTTGTTTGAGTAGGTGTGGTCTTGTTTGAGTAGGTGTGGTCTTGTTTGAGTAGGTGTGGTCTTGTTGGAAGAAGTGTGTCACCATGAGGGTGGGCTTTGAGGTCTCTTTTGCTCAGGCTCTGATCAATGTGACACTGAGTCCACTTCCTGTTGCCATGTCTGCCTGCACACCACCATGCTCCCTGCCATGATGATAGCGCACTGAACCTCTGAACTGTAAGCAGCCACCACAATGAAATGTTTTCCTTTATAAGAGTTGCCATGGTCATGGTGTCTCTTCACAGCAATAGAAACTCTGACACCCTATCTCGAAAACAAAATAAACACAAAAAACCTGTTTCATGAATTCTTTCCCTTGGGGGAACACAAACACACATCTGGCCCTTTCCCCACCAGATAGGGCACCAATGACAAACTAAAGTCCAATTCCACCAAAGTCTAACTTGGGAGCCAGTGAATTTGTTGGGCTTGTGTACAGAGCATGGGTGAGGGGCTACTCCCAGAGCATGGGTGACCCCAAGGCAGCCACAGCACCAGAAAGTCTCACCTAGCATGGGTGACCACTTTCCCCTTAGCAGAAATCCTTCTCATCTCTCCTACCAATCTCTGTGCATCCTAGCCCGTCTGGAGACCCTGAGGCTGTGTGCAGTTAGGGAGGTCACACATAGCTAGCTGAGAGGTACAGGGGAGTGTTCAATGTCACCCCCACCCCTCCCTACTAGGAGGGAGGGTCAATAATCAACAAAACTGATTATTGCAAGCGGTCACAGCTGCTCTGATGAAGTTGACAGTTATTCTGCTCAGAGGATACTGTGTTCTACAACCCTGTCTTGGGGGAAAAAAAGCCGACATTGATAAGCCACTGGGTATGGATAGTTTACTAGGAAGCAACTCCTGTGCTCCTATTTTTATGTATGTGTGCAGGTGTGCACAGGTATCCATATGTGGGCACGTGGAGCAGGAAGGATTCATGTGTCATCCTGGGAACTCCATGTACGTCCTTTGGGATGGTCTCACTGACTTAAAGACTTGATTTCCTGAAGAGGTTGCTCCATCCTGGCCCTGTACCTGGGCTGTGGATGGTGGAGCTCTCTGGCCATGTGGGATGGTGGAGGAGCTCACTGGGCATGTGGGATGGTGGAGGAGCTCACTGGGCATGTGGGATGGTGGAGGAGCTCACTGGGCATGTGGGATGGTGGAGGAGCTCATGGGCTTGTGGGATGGCAGAGTTCACTGGCTCCTCTGCTCAGGTCCTAGTGTGTAAGAGCATGCTGCTTCAGCAGGGGACACATCAGGACATGTATGGTTCCTACAGGCCTTAGGCACCCACTAAAGGAATGCCCCAGGGGCTCCTAGACCAGATATCACTGCCGCTGAGGACCAGGTTGGTCACTTCCTATCAGTGCCTTCTGTCCTCTAGAAATGGTCGCCTGCAGTTAGAGGTAATCATGTGGGGAAAAGCGTGCCTCTGTGAGGTCACATTTGTGCAAATGACACATTTACTGTTTTAACTGTTTTTGGTGCAGTTCAGTAAGAGCTCCTTTACTGCCGTGCAGCCTGCACCACCTTCTCCAGAACATCTTCCAAACAGGAGCTGTAGTTCCACACAGCAAATGCGATTCCCCAGCCTCCAGCACCTTCCACTCTCATTTTGCCTGAGTTAGGATGAGTGCTTGCTTGTTCCAGTTTCAACCATTTCTCTGCTGGAACAACCCGGTCCTAGAGCAACTTAGGGGAGAAAGCCGTCAGGGGTGACCATTATTCATAGGCAAACTCAGTGACCTTGGTTGGCTTCCAGAGCCCTAAGACCCCAGCTATCCAGCCCCTCCCTTTCCTCAGGGCCACTCCACGCCTACAGATCCTGTCTTCTCTCCTGTACTTTGGTGGCAGTATTACGTCCTGTATTCTGTGCAACCATGCAGCCACACTTGTGTGATATCATTAGCTATGTGTCTGTAGTCCAATTCCTCTGTAAAGGCAGCCAAAGGTGTGTGTCACACAAGGCCCCAGAAAGAGCAGGAAGCCACCAGGCTGAATGCTCAGTGTGATGAGATAATGTAAAATATCTCATTAATTGTATATCAGTTACATAATGAAATGATAACCCTTTGGCCATGTTGCTTTACTCAAAAAGCTTATTGATTTCTCCAGAGCTTTTGCTATTTAATATGGTTCTGAGGATATCCAGTCACATGGTGCCTGGCATTTGTGGCTCACTGCAGGAGTCTATCAGATAGAGCCACCTACACAGCCTGGAACTTGACCTTGGGGGACTGGAACACAGGCAGGTTCCTGTGTTTAACAGGAAAAGGAAACTCAAGTGTTGTAGGAAGACTGCTTGTTTGTTTCCTGGCCGCCTGGCAGCTCAGACCCAAAATAACCACATAGAAACTGTATTAATTAAATCACTGCTTAGCCTATTAGCTCTAGCTTCTTATTGGCTAGGTCTTACATCTTAATTTAACCCATCTCCATTAATCTGTGTATCGCCATGAGGCTGTGGCTTACTGGGTAAAGTTCCTGCGTCTGTCTCAGGTAGGGATACATGGCTTCTCTCTGACTCTGCCTCCTTTCTCCCAGCATTCAGTCTACTTTTCCCCGCCTAGTTCTGCTCTACCCTATCACAGACCCAAAACAGCTTTTTTATTAACCAGTGGTATTCACAGCATACAGAGGGGAATCCCACATCACTCAAGGAGGATGACCCCAGCCAGCAGACATGCCCAGATGGGAAGAGAACAGAGGTGGATTTGGCCCTCAGCCAGCCACATGGGATGGCACACACTGGATGAAGTGTGTGGGCGTGGAGAGAAGCAAGAGTGGTCACTATTCTAGGCTGCATGAACACTCCCACCTTCTACACTCCCCATGCACCCTACCTCCATCTGCAAGTCTGCAAGGATCAAAGACAGGAATAGATGCTGCTAGAAAGTATTCATCTTCTATTTTTTTAATGTGTATGTGTGTTTCTGCTTTGCATGTATGTATGTGTAGCATGTGTGTGCCTGGTAGCTGTTGAGGTCTGAGGAAGGTGTTGGGTCCCCTGGAACTGGAGTTAGATGTTTGCGAGCCACCATGTGGGTGTTTTTGTTTGTTTTTTGAGACAGGGTTTCTCTGTAGCTTTGAAGCCTATCCTGGAACTAGTTCTTGTAGACCAGGCTGGCCTCGAACTCACAGAGATCCACCTGCCCCTGCCTCCCAAGTGCTGGAATTAAAGGTGTGTGCCACCACCACCCGGCGAGTATGAAGAACTCTTTAACTACTGAGCCAACTCTCTAGTCCCTCATCTTCTATTTCTTACTCATACATCAGTGCTGTTGACTTTTTCTCTCAATCTTCTATCCAGTGACTTCAGAGTTGGTTTTATCATGGACCTCTAGGCTGTCAGACACCTTATCATGCCACCTGCCAATAGCTTTCCTCCCTTAGCAGTTGTGCCATGAAGCAGGCCCCTTGTCTGGCTGCCCTGGCTTACACCCCTGCAGAGTGGAAAAGTAAACAGTAACCATGCCATGCTCCTGACCACAGGAAGCGCTCTGCTCTCTGCATGTAGTTGCGATGCTAGCTTTTGGTCAACAGCAAATGCAGCCTCAGGCTTCTGGGATGCGCCCAAACCCAATGGCATGCAGAGATGTGGTTTCAGATTTTGGGGAGTTTCAAATTCTTAATTTTGTTCCTGTTCAAAGCAAGCGCAAGTGTCACAGGTAGGAACCCTGACCATTATACTGGTGAGATTTTTCTGGAGGAGGAGGAGAGGGGAAGAAAGAGGAGGAAGAAGAGGAGGAAGAGAAGAAGAAGGTCAGCTAAATTCACAAGGGCAGGCAGGCCTGTGTGTGGAGCTCGGGTAAGCAAAGACACAGTCGGGGTTGGTCCCAACCTGCAGCATTCTTGTGCCAGGAAAAGGTGTCCCCTAAGCACAGGATAAACTAGTCAGGCTCAGTGGGGAAAGCCTCTAACTGCCATGCTTGGTGACCTGAGTTTGAACCCTAAGATTCACATAGTGGAAGGAGAACCAGTTCCCACAAACTGGTCTCTGACCTCTAACATACACATGTGTGTACACACAAGCACACTTGCACACATACAACCAATCTCCAGAAACAGATATAGAAATGCCACCGACAACAGAGCAGGCAAAGCCCATGCACACCCCAATGCCCAAGGATGAATTTAAATCATATGATTACTATTCTCAGAGAAATAAAAGGCTTAGGCCAAAACTGAAATAAAGAAAATCCTTGGCCTAGAGCATCAGCACCTTAGATGCCACAGGGAAGATGAGTCAACTGAACTCTGCCCAGACTGAAGCCTGAAGAGGAGCAGAGAGCGGCGACCTGAGAGCCAGACCAGGCCAGTCACACCAGAGTCAGACTGTAGAAGCAGGTAGGAGCTGGGGATGTCCCATGCTTCACAAAATAGGTTCAACAAGAATCAAGCCCTAAACAGCGCGCACGCACACACACACACACACACACACACACACACACACACACACACACACACACACCAAATCACAGAAAAATGATTTAAAGAAGAAGAAAAGTCTCAGAAGCAGCATGGAGGAGTCCCCTGTGTCCAGTAGAAAGATGTGTGTATTCTCAATGGTAGCTACCATCACAGGGCAGGTGACAGGTGCAAAGAAGTGCTGGGCCTGGATGCCGAGGACCCTGAGCATCCACTGCATCTGAGATGCAGAACCTATTTTGCTGGAAGTGGCCATGTCATGGATAGTGGGCTGTCAAAGGACTGGCAACCAAGACCCACACTGGAACCCTCCCCTACTGAAAGCTGTAAGTCACCGGGAAGACACCCACTGGGTGCTGTTCAACTCCAGGAGTGTCATTGAATGTCCCTACAAACAGGCAAGCACATAGCACAGAAGCCCAGAAAAGGCAGCGCCTAGAAACCAGAGCTATCCTCATCCCTGGAGCGCCTTTAGCTCCTCCTAGTGGCAGAGCTCAGCACTGTGCTTGCAAGAAAGGACAAATGTTGAGGGCTGTCTCCAAGGTAAGATGTGCCTAAGAGGAGCTGAAGGGGAGACACAGCAGAGATGACACCTACAGGCCAGAAGCAAGGCAGTGAAGCCTGAGGAATCTAGAACTGTTATCTAAGAAGACATGAGATGCGGAAGCCATTCAATGGGATGGTCAAGAAGTTGAGGCCCAGAGCTCACACAGTATCTGATCAGAGTGGACTGTGTACTTAAAAGAGAAATGAGCCAGAAGCCTCTTAGAAAAAAATCAGAGAAAAATCTTCAGGATCTAGGGTTGGATGAAGAACTCTCACACTGAGCATCGAAGCAAGGTCAGGGTGCTGGAGAGATGAGATGGCACATGGAGGTTCTACTGCAGACAGCTTACACAAGGGACTTGGGCATCTGCAGATCCTGGGAGCGCTGGGATCAATCTTCTGCAGACATTGATGGATAACCCTGTATGCCACAGAAACTCTTCCCTGTAGACCAAATAGCAGGAACTTGAAGGCTCACATCATTTTCCTACCAGCTAACATTTAAACCATCTAATGTAGCACAAATTCTAGTTGATCTTAATAAAACTCAGAGTCAGATATAGGGGTTAATGCAAAAGATAAGAGAAACACATAGGCCAGCCACTAAATGCTCAGCCCAATGGGGGGCGGGGTGTGTGATCCTGTCCTCAGACTGCATCTCCAGACTGTCTCCACCAAACTTCAAACTGCATTGAGCTCGTGTCTCCTCCACCTTATACTCCTCTGTCCAGCCGTACCACTCCTGTCTCCACCTCCCAAGTGCTGGGATTAAAGGCGTAAGATCCCAAATACTGGGATCACCTTTGTGTGAGCTATTCTTTTAGATAGAACCAATTTTGTTTAGCTCAGGGTGGCCTTGAACTAACCGAGATCCTGCTGCCTGTCTGAGTCCTGGGATTAAAGGTGTGTGCCACCACTCCCTGGCCTCTAGTGGTTTAGCTCTGCACTCTGATCTTCAGGAAGCTTCGTTAAAACAAGATATCACTACAATTCAGTGCCTGTGGATAGACTAGACTAATACTTTCTTTTTTTTTCTTTTTCTTTTTGGTTTTTGGAGACAGGGTTTCTCTGTAGCTCTGTAGCCTGTTCTGGAACTAGCTCTTGGATCAGGCTTAGACTAATACTTTCATTGGCAATGCATACATCTCAGAGGCTTCAGCAAACACAGTCGAGTACCAGAGGATAAACAGAGGTCAGTCTGGCCACCAGTGTTAATAGGCAGCAAGTACAAGGGAATGTGGGGCCTCAGCAGCTGGCAATGCCCTACTCCTGAGGGCACCTTCACATATGTGGATCCAAGTGGTTAAATTCTAGCCCATACATTCCACATGCACTTCAGCTGTGCCCCATAAAACCTTCCATCATAATGAAAACAACTAAGAATACCACCAGATGTAGTTAGTCAATAAGAGGTGGGGCAGAGTACATGGAATGTCTCTCAAAGCAAGACATAGAAACAAAAGTGAAAATAAGGAATGAAGATAAATTTTAATGGGGTGGGGTGGGGAGGGCGGGCAGTACAGAGGCCAGGTTTACACTGACAAATGAAAGGTTCTGTGCAACAGGTTGAGAATGGCCCCCTAGGCTTATGTCTGACTACTTGGCCCCGGTAGCAATATTTGTTAAGGATTAAGACATGTGGTTTTGTTGAAGATGTGTCGCTGGGTGCAGGCTTTGAGGTTTTAAAAGGTTTGTGTCGTTCCCAGTGGGCTCTCTGCCTCCTGCTTGTGGATGGAGGTGTGAGCGCTCAGCTGCTGCTCCAGCCACCGTTGCCATGCCCTCCCCCTACCAACGTGGACCCTAACCCTCTGGAACCGCAAGCCCAATTAATCTCTGTCCCTTACAAATTCTTAGTCAAAGTGTCTTATCAGCAAAAGAAAACGAAGACACTCTGTGGCCAGGACACTCCTGGAGAGCCTCATAGGTAGGACATGGCATCTCAGAGAAGCAGGATGCTGCTGCCAGAGGGGAAGACACCCTGGTTGACATTAACCATCAAGTCAACACTACCTGGAATAACATGAACTGCCTAGACCAGACTGGCCTGAAACAGAGGAGTCAAGACACAAACCCTCTCAAATATAATGTGGGACTCTACTCAGCCTACTACGGAAGAAACTTCTGGAACTAGAAGTGTAGACATGTAGACTAGCTAGCAGGGGCCTGCAAGAACAAAGCTACGTACCCAGCCTAGAGGCATTAAGGACCCTAAAAGTGGGACCAATTAGAGGCTCAGAAGCAACGCTTAAGAGAACAGGAACCACTGCTGGCCCTGGGCTAGGAAAGCCAGAGCCCAAGGGTAGACAGGAGACTTGCCAGTCAGCCGCATCCTGGTTAGGACGTGGAGCAGCGTCCTCCAACCCACACCACTGTGCTGCTTCCATTGGCCACATCCACTCAGACCCAGGTCAGTGGGACCAGCACAAACCACAAATGGACCCACAAGAGATGTAATGCCACTGTGGGGCACGAGACAGTCATGGACCCATGACCTTAGGGAGAAAAGTAGAGACAGAGACTGGTGGTGTTGGAGTGGGACATGTGTGACACCCACTGCTGTTTGACTCTGACACATCAGAGCCTTAGGAACAAACCCATCATGAAGGCCCCACTGGAAACAGTCACCAGGTTCCCCAAGCTCATCTATTCTTTGACACAAGGACTCCCCATCACTGTGTGGCTATTTCAGAGCTACAAGGCACACCAGGGACCCAAGATGCCTCTCAGCAATATACAAGCTGGGTCTAGGGACAGACATATGGCCCTCTGAAGGTCCCTTGTATCAAGCCACAGGCCTTGGTGGCCCCAAGAGGACTGTTGTGCAGGCACAGGCTCTATCTGGCCCACAGGCAGTAAATGACAGAAGCACTGAGTGAACACAGAACTGTCTCAGCAAAGATGTATTCCTTGACCCTCAGACGTGAACTTAAATAGCCATGTAACGTTTTTCTTTTGATTTCTTTCCAACTATTTAAAACCATGAAATCCTTAGGTCACAGCCCACAGACCATTTTGCAGATCCATTTGTTTTTCGAGGGTGTCTCTGTGTAGCCCTGGCTATTCTGGAACTAGCTCTCTATACCAGGTTGGTCTTGAACTTACAGAGATCCACCTGTCTCTGCCTCCTGATCCACTCTGGGACCAAACGCCTCAGTGCTCACGAGGCAGAACAAGCCTAGCTTCTATACAGGAGGGCATGCCCTGCTCCATGTGCACCTGCCCAGTCTCCAGACTGACCTCGAGGAAAGAAATAAAGCACCTGCATACAAGCAAAGCAGCAGAGCCGCTGGCAGCCACAAAACTTTTCTGCGTGCCATGAATGCACTGGTGTGTACCCTCATGGTGGCCAGAGAATGACACTGGGTGTCTTCCTCTACTGCTGTCCATCTTGAGACACAATCTTTTGCGGAGCTTCCGTTTAGGCTAGGCCGACCAACTCCTGTGATCTGCCCTGGCCTGCAGCTCCATTATTAGGGTTTCTGTATGGGTGGGTACTTGAACTCAGGTCTTCTGTTTTCACAACTGATCTTACCAAGAATCTCCCCGGCCAGGACTGTTTCTACTGGGGCTGGTCTGGGACATAACACGCAAAGTAGGCAGAGCTGGGCAACACTTCTCTCTAACCACTATAAGCTAAGTCATTTAATCATACACACGTTGAAGGTCTTAAGACCAGTTTTGGAGGCCGCTGCTGAACATTCCAGAAAGCTATGCGAAGTTTATCTTTATTGATGCTGTGTTCACTTGATTCCCTGCTGCTCTGCAGTGTGCGCAGAGTTCAAATCAAAGCAATAGACCACGACATCACTGGTCATTCCTGTAAAATAAGGCCTGGCCCAGACTGCATCCTCATCTGCCCTGAAGTCGGTCTGCTCCAGCACCAATGCCATGCCTGCTTCCCTAGAATGTACACGCTGCTCTGCTTGGCCCGGACTGATCCCCTCACCACATGTGGCTATGAGTACAGAGCAATCTGCCCCACAATTGCAAGCAGCTACATGTGAGCCATGCAGTACTCCAGCTGGAGAGCCTACAGCAATGGCGTGGAGGCAGGTCCTGCCCGTCCTGCCCGCAGGCCTCCCTAGAGATCTGCAGACAGCACCGTGGGCACTGACTGACAGACGTGGTGCTGCAGGTCAGTGTATCCTTCAATATGAAGGTGCTTCCATGCAGCTCTGAAGAATCATTAGCTAGGCTAACGCCATGTGTCTTCCCTGCAGCCAGGAGGCTGTGCTCAGTGATAAAGACGGCTGTGGAGCTAGTGATGGGGACTGAGCTGCCATGATCTCCCTCCTTATGGATGAACCAGGCAGGAGGGAGAAGAGAGAGGGGCCCATGAGGCCTCAGGGCTGAGAGCTGTACCAAGTCCAAGGTCAGCAACTAAGGGCCGACTGCCCTTGGCACGCCTTTTTGTTCTGTTCTGGGGACCCTGGGAGGGGACTCCTTTGTCGTTTCTTCTTCAACTGCTGCTGCAGTCTCTCCTCCTTCTTCTTCAGATAGGAGGTCATGTTGTCAAAAGTGGCCTTGTAGAGGCTGCGGAAACCCTCATCTGCACCAACAGCACCTATGACAAGGACAGAACAGACTCCAGGTGAAGTGACTTGGAACATCGCCCAGCACCATTTCCTCACAGGATGGCCTCCCTGACGCCTCACAGACCTCGAGGAGGCCCACGTGCCCCTACCACCTGGGATCCAGTCAGGCTGGAAGTGGAAGGAGAGACAAGGTCTTGGCTAACATCTTGTCTGCACCTTCCTGTTCATTCACTGACAAAGCCCTGAACAGGGGGTAACACAGAAGTGAGGCCTGAATCCTCCAAGCACCTACTGAGAGGGTAGATGCTGCCCAAGGGGAGCCTGAGACCAGCCAATGTCAGTCAACACCAAATGGATGGCAGGAAGTCTACAGAGCCCACCAGGAATGACAGCAGGGTTTGTGGCTCTGGGTGGTGTCGGCAGTCGCACACCCCGAGGACAGTCAGCATTGCGTGCCAGAGAGTGCACCTATGTCACCCTACCCTGAGGTGGATGTGGTTCCCTGACCTCTAGCAGCCAAGGCCACTGCTCAGGATGCTCAGGCTAGAATGGTTCTCCTCCACCTCTCCATCCATCCATGTCCCCATCTTAGACATGAAGCCAGGCCCAGGTAACCCTCAACAGAAGCAGACTGGGCAAAGCCCAGAACAGGCAGAGAATAAGGAACTGCAGTGGGAGGCGAGAAAGATGGCTCAGAACCAGCCGCCATCCCTGACAACCTGAGTTTCACCCCACATGAAGAAAGATTCTAAAGAGGTTGTCTCTGAGACACAACAATTTTATCCTTAAAAGGCTAGTCGGGAATTCCCAGGGTGGCCAGCCCAGGCCCACCCTGAAAGCCTAATGCAGACTCAGACCGGGTCAGAGGACACTGACCCTTTCCCACTTTGTCCTGGCAACTCGCATGTCAACTCAATACAAGTTAGAGTCGTTCTGAAAGAAGGGAATCTTAATTGAGAAAGTGCCCACTAGATTGCCCTGTGGCGAGTGAGCCTGCAGGCAGGCTTCAGAGGGCATTTAGCTCACAGCTGGTATAAACACCCCTGAAATCAAGTTTCAAATCAGATCCTGTAGACTTTAGAAACCCTAACTTCTAAGGAGAATTAGCTTCACGAGATCTTTTCTAAGTAATTGCTTCATAAAAGGCTGAGTCTGGGTGGTCCTGTCTGAATGACCATTCTGTCCAGTACATACAACAGTGGACACCTGGAAGCCCCACCTCAACCAGGACACATGGCCCTACAGCCTCAACGCTTCTCACTGAACCGGCAGCAGCACCTCTCCCTGTTAGCATGTTAACCAGCCCACATCTGCTCTGGCTGTGAAGCCCTTCGCTTCCTGCTGTCTTATCTGCATTACAGACCTAACCGAGTTCTCACCTTCCAGCATGGCCCAGTTTTCACGGAGATGGCTGCAGAGTCTCTGGGACACAGCATCTTCAGGAACAGCCTGCAGGTGACAAGTAAGCAGAGCCCAGAGATGGCAGGCAGAGGCCTAGCAGGGCCCATCCTCAGGCACAGGCTCCCTATCTCTAAGGCTAGTCATATAAAGCCTTCAGGCCCAGGAGGGGAGCACAGGAAGCTGCAAAGAGCTCCCGGTGCTGTCCTACCTCACGTATAGCCTCATGGGATTGGTGGGGATGTCCCCACACTGCTCCCTCAACTCTATCAGTACTCAGCAAAGCCCCCCACCCCTCACACAGGAAGGTACGCCCACATCAGGCCTAGTGCTGGCTTCATTAGTATGGGTTGGGGTGTCAGCCTGCCCCACCCCACCCAACCCCCAGCAGGCTCAGTACATGAAGACAGTGCATACTCCCACCTGCCACTGGTCACCCACGGGCCTCCAGAGCACAAGGGGAGCGTCCCGACAGTCCTGCAGAACCCACAGCCCCCGAGTCTCCTCAAAGACGACATCCCACACTCGATGAGGGAAAGTCAGCTGCTGTCTGAACACCAGCTGCTGTCTGCCGGCATCAAGCTGGAAGATGAAGACCACAGGAACGCTTTCCAGGAGAGAGAGACTGGTCACCACTGCAACCCCAGGCCCACAGTAGCATTCCACACCTCACAGCCTAGCACCAGGCCTGCCTCTACCACCTTGGAGACACTGAGTCACCCAAACTCTGTAAAATGATACATGTTTGCTATCTTGAGTTCTGGAGCAACTTGGGATTTTTTGTTTGTTTCTAAGACACGATTTCTCTGTATAGCCCTGGCTATCCTGGAACTATCTTTGTAGACCAGGCTGGCCTCAAACTCACACTGAGATCTGCCTGCCTTCTGAGTGCTGGGATTGAAGGCCACTACCAAGAACTAACGAATACAGGACAAAGAGTGAAATGGCTGCCCTCCCCCTAAGTGTATAGACCCACGGTTCTCAACCTGCTTGGGTAGCAACCCCTCTGGTGGTCAAACCACCCTTCCACAGGGGTAGCCTAAGACCAGGAGAAACACAGATGTTTGTTTACATTACTATTCGTAACAGTAGCAAAATTACAGTTCAGAAGTAACATTAGGAAGGTTGAAAATCACTGACTAATAGAGAGGCCAGCCTCTGAGGAGCTTCTCTCTTTTCCAACCTATGTTCTCATTTCTAAGGAGAGCTAAGAGCTATCACAGGAGAAAATGCAGAGCACCAGAGATCTACCCCTACCCTGGCATTGAGAAAGGGCAGAAAGTCCCCCCTCAATTTGCCCTGTGGCGCCAACTCTTGGGCAGATTCCAGTAGGATCAGTTCTGAGAGGAACTGTCCTGTGGAATCTCCTGCAACTGTTCCATCATGGATACGAGTTCCCAGCTACCCTTTAGATAATTAAGTAGAAAGGGCAGATTAGAGGACCCCAGCCCACCTCCCTAAATACTCAGCAGAGTTAACGGCCACCCACATTTTCATCACTTGAAGACACAGCCACAGGCCATGACAGTAAAACCTGTCATCTTACCACTCACACAGAAGCACCACACAGCTCTCTTGTCCCCAGAATGCAATCCTGGATGCGGCCAATCCCTGCAAGAAAAAGAAGCTGCTTAACCAGGCTCCGCTGACAGGTCACCTATGCCCTTCTCATGTCACCAGAGGGGAAGGCCACCAGCATCATAGTTCCCCCATAATGTCAAAGGATGTGTGACCCTGGCTCTCCCTGTAGGCCTGTGATTGTCTCCAGAGCAACAGAACAGGTGGGAAAGCAGGGACTGTAATCAGAGACAACTGTCCTATGGGCTTCCGACAGGAAGTGATACACCTAGAAGTTTCATGATGTGTGGAAAAAAGCACCTGCTATTCAATGGCTGGCCTCGCAAACACCATGTCACCCAATTTTAAGACAGCTAAGAAACCCAGGAACACCCATGATGCCAGAGGAAGCATGGGTACAGCAGGTGCCAAGAGGCACTCATGAGCACAGAGAATGCTGAGGTACCCCCCACACTGTCAAAACATAGGTAAGGCTCTATGCCAACACTGTTTCATGTCCATTTATGCCTGGAGGCCTCCCTGTGAAGTAAGATGTGAATTACTTTCCATCAGGTGATCACGCACCTTCAAAATGAAGTCCTGTGTGTGTTTCTCCCAAGCGGGAAGAAGTCAGACACTGACAGCAAGGCAGTGTTTCACACAGGTGACTTTCCCACAATCAGAGCAATAGGAGGTGCTCGGCTCCAGTGCCAGAGTTGAACATGAAGTTACCTTGTGGCCTTGATGCTCTGCAGGCTCCTGTAGGCTGGCCAGGTCACAGCACTGCAGCTGGCAGCCACTCCTATACTCCCAGAGTCTCAGGGTGCCATCCTGTGCACAGACAGAAGGGTTAGCATGTGGGCTCAAGTGGCCTGTCCCAGAAGCAAGAAAGGCTGGGGAAGAGAGAAAACAGGACACCAAGCATAGCTGGGTGTGGCCAGCATCCCCATTGACATCTGGGGCTCCCTCCCGTATGTCTCTGCAAAGTTCCGACAGCTAACCAATTAGGCCACGGAGCACCTAGGAAAGCCTCTGTGAAGACAGGCCAATCAAGACACACAGCCCATGGCACAAGGGACAAAGGAACCAAGATGGCCAGACTCCCCAGCTAATCCACTTACAATGTCCACTGTGCTGGGACCAGGCAGGCGAACACACATGTACACACAAACCATATGTACAGCTGTGAAGGAAGGGACCGCTCAGAGCCAGGAAGAGGCTCCCTCTAGTGGCCACCACTGACATACTTGGCACCCTAGCTAGGGACAAGGCGCTGGGGGCTATTTTCTTCTGAACAGCACTGACCACCCCAGCAAACACAGCACTTACCCCAGACGAGGAAAGCAGCAGCTCAGGGTGACTGGGCACAACAAAGATGCGGCTCACAAACCTGTGGGACGCAAAGATAAGTCACCGGGAATGTCTCAGCAAAGAAAAACATTGCAGACCCAACCCATCCCAGCAGGTCTGAGAACATGGCTGGGCACTTCTGATCCCCAACATTCTATCTGGACCAAGGGTGGCAGGGCCCAGTTCTGCTGGAGCTGCAGGACATGCAGCTCTTCATGGGGACATCACCTCACTCTGCCCCACACACATGCCTCCATTCAAGGTCAGCACAGGAAGGAGAAAAACCACACTACTTTGCAGTCAAAGCAGACCCCAAAGGAGCTCTATGTGGCTGTCCAGTACTGGTGCCTCAAGGAACCCAACCGAAGACTTCTGTCCACCAATCTCAGCCTAGCTCCAGACTCTAAATGCACAGGACATCGAAACCACTCTGCCACCCATGCTGCCACCAGAAGTGCACCTGCGCATGCTGGCTCTCCAGGAATTCCCACATCTACCCTGCAGTCCTTCTGGCCATGAACATGTATGTCTCTAGCACCTGCCAAGCAGCAAGGTTGCTCTTCTATCAGTTCTTAATGGAAGCCTCAAGGTATCATTCATAAGACCCAGGACTCCTATGACATGTTGGTCCGGATGGCTCCCTCCATCCCTATCACCCACCACACCAATAGCAAGCCACCACCCTGACTCAGGCCTGACCTGCAGCTGGTCTTTGACTAACAGCTGCCATCTCTTAGGATGCCTCGTTCTAGTCTTAGGTCATCTAAGAGGAGTAACCTGAAGACTCTACAAGTCCAAGTCACCCCAAGTCCTAGGCAGGTAAGTAGTGAACTAAATAGATATCATCATATAAAAGGCACAGAGGGGGTCCCACCTCTGGAAATGCAGAAATCCAAAGGCTAGCAGGAATTGTCCATACTGAAGTCATAGTATTCAAGTGACAGATTCAAGTGACAGAGGGTGGAGGGGAAACCGCTTAAGGAAGCAGGCAGCATCAAGCAGAAAGCAAGGAAGAGGAGCAGAGGGCAAACTCCCAAGCACCATTCCTGTCCCAAGAATCATCACAGGACAAGATCCTGAGGCAGGAGTGCATTCCAGCTGGACTGAGGGTCAGAATTCACCAAGTCCACTGAGATGCAGTGACGAGGACATGACTGAGGGTAACAAAAACTCAAGACCTGGAGTATGGGACAACTAGACGTCCAAGCCAAGTGACACCAGCCTTCTCTCCAAGGCAAACTTCTGCACCCCACTCAGGAAGCCAAGAGCCAGCTCAGAACTGAATTTCAGTCCTTCAGGTTTTCTACTGTCTGCAACGATGCCCTTTCCACTCTCAACAGCGCACTACTCAAGGCCTCTCAGCTAGGGCTCCCGCCAGGAGGGCACAAGCGGAGACAGACCTAGGGACCCGGTCATTTAGCTCCCAACAGCCCAAGTGCCTAAAGGGTGCTCCTCAGGCTCCTCCTGACTACCTGCAGCCACCAGGCACTGGTCACCGGGCCCAGAAAGAGTTTTCAATGTGAGACTGTAGAAACGGGCTGAGGAGCAACAGCCCTGGAGGT
Organism: Ondatra zibethicus; assembly: GCA_004026605.1. Classification (NCBI taxonomy): domain Eukaryota; kingdom Metazoa; phylum Chordata; class Mammalia; order Rodentia; family Cricetidae; genus Ondatra; species Ondatra zibethicus. Next base: position 7,598 of record PVIU01015386.1, on the reverse strand, counting down.
AAGCTCAGAGCAACTGCTTCACATAGCCCTACAGCCCTAGATGTCCACAGCTGTCACAGCTTAGGGAGCCATAGGCCCAGGAGGGTCTTCTGAGTCTCCAGGTAGCTCTTAGCATGGAGCCCCTACCAGTCTACCAACAGATACCAGAGTCCTGGCCCACCCTCATCGTTAGACCCAGACTTCTCTGACTGAGGAGGGGACAGGATCACACTTACTCTGTGTGTCCCAGGCAGAAAGCCTCGATACTGTGTGGAGCAGCAGCCCAGCTGATCCGGATCTTCTCGTCCCGGTCCGCCGTGAGCACAAACTGGTCATCAGGACTCATGGCCTACATCACCAGGGGTCAGTAGAAGAAGAGCCGCTCACTGGGTGGCCTTGCAAAGTACCATGAGAATGCTTGGATTTTGAAGGCCTCTTTCAGGGAGCTGCAGTGCAGCTTGGAAGAGCAATGGGAAGTGCCAGCCCAGTTCACATTACTTAGCTTAAATGAGGGCCAGAGCCACACTTCTATACACTGAGACCAACTCGAATGCCACTCACCCATACCCGCTGCACCCTCCCCTCTCCACACTGTACAGCAGCAGCCAGAGTCATGCCATGCACTGCACACAGCCCTTGATTCCACCCCACCTCAGTCTGTCCCAGTTCTACAGGCTGAAGGCCATGGCCCTGGCTACACCCTAGGAGGGGACAACAGAGGGGAGACTATAGGCCGAGCTATGGCAAGATACAAGGAGGTCTCGACACCTCCCTACATTGCCTGGAATGTGGTCCAGAAGTATACTCCACTTCACCTGTCAATGCCATTCTTAAGACTCCTGCTCTGGAAGAGTCCCATGTTTCTCCCCTCTCTGTCCCTGACCCCACACTGTCCCCTCTCAAGCCCTGGCTGCAGCAGACAGTGTTGCATGCCCCCCCACCACCACATACCACATCTAGCAGCATGGAGAGGTGTCCAAGTTCCAGCCTGCCACACCCATCAGGCCCCAACACCGAGAAGGAGTAGACATCTCCAGACTTGTCAGCCACCAAGACCTGATCCTCTGAGGCTGTGAAAGTCAGGGCAGTGCACCTCCGCACCACAGTCCTGCAGAACCAGAGAGGTGAGCTGGTTAGTGTCCAAAGTCAGCACAGACCTCCACATACCCTCGAGCCAGAGAGAAGGCCCCCAATTTAAAACGGCTAGACTTAAATACTGACTTTACCATAGTAAAGGTGTACACAAAGGTGTACCCACACACCCAGCTCTCACTTTTAGTGATCACTCGACCAAGTGTAATCAATGGGATGGTAAAGCACCTTCCCTTACACGGCTTTGTTCAGCTGTGGTTCTGAGCACATTTGAAAGGTGGGACTAGTCTCAGATGCTCCACTGGGGTAGTTGATGCATGTTTTTATTAAAGATTTCATTTCATTATGTGTATGAATGTTTTATTTGTCTATGCTCATGTATTCATGGTGCCCTCAGAGGCTGGAAAAGGGTGTCAGATCTCCTGTTACTACAGTAACAGACTGTTGTGAGTCACCATATGGGTTCTGGGAATCAAACCCCAGGTCCTCTGGAAGAGCAGCCAGTGCTCTTAACCCACTGAGTCATCACTCAGTTCATTTTTAACCTAACAGTAGTTCTGATTTAGGAAGAGCTAATAGGGCACGACCCTGCTGTAGGTCAGAACCACCTACTCTACATGCGGAATCAGTGTCTTGCACCGCAGAAGGTGGTGCTCCAAACATAAAGCAACACAAAGCCAATGTCTTCAACCTATTAAACTTTTATAACTCCCTCTCCAAAAAAAGGACATAGCTGGTCATGGTGACACACACCTTTAATCCTAGCACTCTGGAGGCAGAAGCAGGCAGAACTCTGAGTTTGAGGCCAGTGAGTTTCGGGACAGTCGGGGCTACACACACAGAAACGCTGTCTCAAAAAAAAACCTAAAAGGCATGCTGGCAAATACCTGTAATCCCAGCTCCTGGAGGCAAAGGAAGGAGGACCGAAGCCCCAGGCCTGTCTCATGAGTACTTGCTATAAAAACACCCCAGCTTTGCTGTGCATTTGAAAAGCTCATAATAAAATGCTGAGGAAACTGTTCCCTACCCCTCTGCTGCTCAGGTGAAGGAGACAGGATCAGCTATGCTACAAAGCATAAGCTCTCTGGAATTCAACTCTTGAGTCCCCCCAACCAGCAGGACCACCAGGCTCTATCCAGCCCACCACCTGTGACCCTGCTGCTAGGCCAGTTCCTAGAGTCAGGAAGCTCACAGGTACTATCAGGATGCTGTGCCCCTCATACCCAGAGCAGTGTGGGCCACAGGCAATAGAGGACAACTATGGGATAACCTCAATTCCCAGTAGAAGGTACAGGGACAGCGTGGTGGACCACCTAAGTGTCAAATTCACCTCATTCACAGCAATCCTTGGTCCAGGTCCCACAACGAGTGCCAGCTGCAAACTGATTCAATAAGAGGTAGTGCTGTGGGAGCTCCTTTGGCTATAGCTTTAAGATACCAGCCCATGTGGTTTCTTATGCTATAAATGCAGCTGTAAAGCGTGTGCTTCTGGCTCTCGCTTCCAGCTGCTAGACTCTGTTCCTGTTCCCCGTTCATGCAGAGGACTGTGATCTAGGACAGTGATCTCTGACTCACCCCTACATAAATAGCCCTTTACTATACGTAATTCTGAACTAGTGCGGGATTATTTTGTAAATTCTGCCATCATCTGGCGCACTAACATGAGGACCAGTCCACACTTTTTGGGATCGGCACTGACTCTCCCACCTGCGGCACTAGCCGGCCCTCAGATGCAGCAGGCTGGTATACAGAGCTTCTCAGCTCATGACCCACACGCTGCCGCCTGCAGTCCCTGCGATGCACACAGTCTGCAACTCGCACTGACGGAAAACTTTGGGTTTTCTCTTTATCCTGGGCCCTAACTCTCGGAATCATTTGATCGCCTTAATAACAAAGCATATTTTTCAGTACCTAAGTAAGCAATTCGTGTTGTTCACTATTGCTAGTGTCTGTTGGCCACGTGGCTGCAACTGCTACACCTGCTGGCCGAAAACGATTATTACACCTACTCCAATTCATTGTAATTGCCTTACGACAGGTAAGATCTGAAAAACTACAAAAAAAATGACTGATAACATCCAGGAGTTCAATAATTATTTTGCTTATACTATGGAATGTATTCTGCAAGGCTTATGTGATATTCCTTTTACATCCCTTTATTTGTTTCTAGGAATTAGTCTTGTTTTCAATATTATCTCATTTAAAAAAATGGTTCAATACTACGGAGAAGGATAGCATCAATTTGACAAAATTATCTGAAAGAATTTGTGTTGTTGAATTTAACTGTCGGAATCTGTTGAAAAGTTATGATATGTCCAAAGATGAGACATTATCTTTACTGGACAAGTTTCATACCTTGGAATCCTCAGTGAGGACATTAGAACAGAACACTGGACAGGAGATTCAGACTTTTAAAAAGGCAGTAGTAAAAATAATTGAAAAGACTGAGGAATTTATTGAAATTGATGAGCAGGGACAGAGGTATAAGGACAGGATTTAGCTTTATCTGTATGTGCCAGACCCAGGGATGACTTACACAGAGTTTCAACTACATATCTGGTAATTTCCTCAGAAAGACCATCTGGCAGAAAGTACCCTAAGGTAGTCAAAGAATATGCATAGGAATTAATATGTATGAGAGAAATAAAACAAGAGACATTTTTTTATGGGCTATATTCAACATTTGTCAGGGAAATGGTGAAAATGTGGGCTTCAAGCACTAAGGCAACGCAACATGATTGACTTCTGTTAATCTCAGTGGTCCTAGAAAATGGACCTCAGCTGCTTTGGAAGTGTAATTGGAGAGAACAGGCAAAAAAAATTAGAGCAACAGGGGAAAGCAAAAGGATTTGGGACTTCCCAAGATCAAATTCTGATCTTCAGGAACAGGCTTGCAATGATGAACACACATTGTCCCTATATAGCACGACAGCTTTAAATGCTTGGGACAAAATTCAGGAACAAGGAAAGAGGATTCAGTCATATGTTAGGGTTAAAAGGGCCAGAGAGAACCCTTTACTGACCTCTTACAAAGATTAACTAAGGCTATACAATTAGGAGTGACAGACCCTGAAGCTAGACTAATTGAATCCTTGGCTTTTGAAAATGCCAACTTAGAATGTAAGAAGCTCCTTGGGCCTTTAAAGGTTAGATCAGCACACACAGATGAATGGATCTTGCATACAATGAATGTTGAAACATTTGACTATAGCACTGAAGCCTGGGTAGGACAAGCGATTTCTAATGGTATGAGGAGACACCAAGATGCCAAATGTTTTAATTGTGGAAGAATAGGACATCTAAGAAGGGATTGTAGACAGAGAATTTCTAGGAATAATATCTCCTCTAGGAATGGCAAGAATAGGAGGACTCAGCCTTCTGGTACATGTAGGAGGTGTGTCAAATGCTGACATTGAACTAATGAATGCAGATCAGCAAGAGACAGACAAGGCAACCTGATACCACCGGGAAACTCCTCGGGAGGCTTCTCGCAGGCCCTGATATCAAACAAGGTCCAGTCATTCCCAGGCACTGTGGAGAACATGTCTCACCAGGAAAATTAAACAATCCACTGAGTACTGTAAAAAAAAATACTGTTCTGGAAAATGGAATGGACTTGGAGGATGAGTCAAAAACTCCACTAAGAAGTAGGAAACATATATATTGACAGACTTCTATAAATGATCAAAGACCAAAGCTAAGAGTGCGTATAAATGACATTGTAATGGAGGAATTACTAGACACAGGTGCAGAAGTGACTATCATTACTCCAAAATCTTGGCAGACAGACTGGCCTCTTCAAGAGGCAGATATTCAATTCCTAGGAATTGGAACCCCATCTCAGGTGAAACAAAGCACAAGGTAGGTTGAATGCATAGGTCCAGAAGGACAGAAAGGAAGGCTGAGGCCATATGTAGCTAATATTGCAGTGAATTTATGGGGTTGTGACCTATTGCAGCAATGGAATACCCAGATTAACATTCCTGCAGTTCCAAAAACTCATGTTTCAGAGAAGAACATTGTATTTAAAAAAAAAAAAGTCACCAGCTATTTAGGCTGTACAAGAACACAAAGCAACTAGCAAGCCTTCAGAGATACTATGGCCTTGCCTTTAAAATGGTTAACTGAGCCGGGAGGTGGTGGCGCACGCCTTTAATCCCAGCACTCGGGAGGCAGAGGCAGGTGGATCTTTGTGAGTTCAAGGCCAGCCTGATCTACAAGAGAGTTCCAGGACAGGCTTCAAAGCTACAGAGAAATCCTGTTTCAAAAAACCAAAATAAATAAATAAATAAAATGGTTAGCTGAGAAACCCATATGGGTTAAACAATGGCCTTTAAAGGAAAACAAACTGTAGGCATTAGAAAGGCTGGTCCAGAAGCAACTAGATGCTTACCATATTGAAGAATTAATCAGCCCTTGGAATTCCCCTGTATTTGTTGTTAAAAAGAAATCTGGAAGATGGAGAATGGTGACAGATCTAAGAGTTGTCAACAAGGTTATCGAACCTATGGGACCTCTACAATCTGGAATTACTCTGCCTTCTTTATTACCATAAGGATAGCCTCTTACAGTTATTGATTTAAAGGATTGTTTCTTCATTATACCTTTACAAGAAAAGGATAAAGAAAAATTTGCTTTCACAGTGCCTACTTATAATAACTCTCAATCTACTAGGAGATACCAGTGGACCGTCCTCCTACAGGGAATGTTCAACAGTCCCACCTGTGCCAATACTTTGTAAGCAACCACTGAAAATAATATGCAAGCAATTTCTTAAGTCTATAAGTTACCATTACATGGACGACATTTTATTATCTGACTCAAATGCAGATACTTTAGAAAGAATGTCTGAAGAATTAAAGTTTTGCCTAAATGGGGATTACATATTACTCCTGAAAAATACAAAGAGATTCTATTAATTATACCTAGGTGATAAAATAGGTTTACAGAAAATTAAAACACAAAAGGCAAAAACTAAGAGAGACCAATTGCAGACTCTTAATGACTTTCAAAGATTGTTAGTAGACATTTCCAGTCTATGACCAGCTGTTGGGATAACACCTGACCTAATAGTTCATTTAAACAAACCTTAGATGGTGACAAAGACTTAAATAGTCCCAGAGAATTAACAGCTGAAGCAAAAAAGGAACTGACAATTGTTGAGGAGAAATTACAGGAGGCACATGTGGATAGGGTGAATCCAAATCTTAACTGTATTCTAGTCATATTACCTCCCAGAATTTCTCCTACAGGAATTTTAATGCAGAGGCATGATATTATTGTAGAATGGATCTTTTTATCACATAAACTGAGTAAAAAATTAAAAACTTATGTAGAAAAAGTCTCTGAATTATAAAAGGTAAATTGAGACTTCATCAATTAGCAGGTATAGACCCAGCAGAGATTACAGTGCCTTTCACTACTCATAAAATAAAGTTATGGGAAGACAATGAACCATGGCAAAGAGCTTGTGCTATTTTGGGGGGGGGGGGAGAAATTAATAGCAATTATCCCAAAAGTGATAGACTTAACCTTATGAAGACAACTTCTTGGATTCTTCCCTGAATTGTACGTGATACACCAATAACGGGAGCCCATGCTTTTTATACTGATGCAAATAAATCAGGGAAGACAGGTTACAAATCAGAAGAATTAAGTAAGGTGGAACAAAGCCCTTAGAATTCTGTCCAGAAAGCAGAATTATATGCTATTCTCATATTACTAAGGGATTTTAAAGAACCTCTAAATATAGCTACTGATTTGCAATATGCAGAAAGAGTTCTCTTGCATATTGAAACTGCTGAATTTATACCAGATGATACAGAATTTATTTCATTATTAATACAGGTTCAAGATATAATCAGGAAGAGGCTTTGTCCCATATACATAACACACGTCAAGAAAATGAAAATTTTCTGGATAAATATAACTTACTAAAATTAAATAGGAAACATATCTTGGCAGACTTCTGCAAATGATCAAAGAGCAAAGTTAAGAGTATGTATAAACAACACTGTAATTAAGGGATTACTGGACATAAGTGTGGATGTGACAGAATCTTAGCATTCGAATTGGCCTCTTAGAGGCAGATGTTCAATTCTTAGGAACTGAAACCCTATCTCAAGTAAGACAAAGCATGAAATGGGTTGAATGGCTAGGGCCAGAACGACAGAGAGGAAGACTGAAGCCATATGTGGCTGATATCGCAGTGAATTTATGGGGTTGTAACCTGCTGTGGCAATGGAACCCCCAGATTAACACTCCTGCAGCCCCAGAATCTCATGTTTCTGGGAAGAATATTATAAGTCACTATAAAAATGGTCACCAGCGCTTTTTTGTCCCACGGAGCCGAGCAGAGAGGAGCTGGCAACCCTCAGTAGGCCTGCTTTTGGGACCGGGATCCTCGCCCAACCAGCTTCCGCGGATTCATCTGGACCCTGTCCCGGCTGCACCTGAGCTCGGCCCACCCGGGCTGAGGCCTTGGGGGAAGGGCGAGTCCCCTGCTAGGGGGCCTCCTTTGTCCCACG
>PVIU01015385.1:7830-48638 GCA_004026605.1 Ondatra zibethicus | reverse complement strand
CTATCTCTTCTGCATGTATTAACTTTTTGAGAACCGAGTCTTTTTGAATGCACTCCTTCCTAGGCCAGGAGGGATGGGGTTGGGCCTTGGACTTCCAACAGGGCAGGGCACCATGCCCTCTTTCAAGGAAGAAGGGGGAGGGAGGAGGGGTGGGGGGTAGTGGGAGGGGACCGGGAGAAGGGGAAGAAAGGAAAAAAAAAATTTTATTTCTTTAATTATGTTCTTGAATGGAAAAAATAAAACAAAACAATGTATGGAAAAATAAATAAATAAATAAATAAAAATAATTGAAGTAAAAGAAATAAAAAAAAAGATATTCGTTTAAACATTTATTTTATTTTTAAATATGTGTGTGGGTACATACACATGAGTGCATTTGCCTTCAGAGGTAAGAAATAATATTGAAGCTTCTGGATCTGGAGGTACATGCCATTGATACCTGTTTCCTGACATGGGTCCTAGGAACTAAACTCTGTTTGTTTGCTAGAGCAGTATGTGCTCTTAACCTCTGAACAATCTCTTCAACACCATGCTTCCGCTATTATTAGCAGTATTTGCAACAACTGTGTAATTCATTAGCATGGGATAGAAAAATAAATAGGGATTTTAGAGACCTAACTGCAAGAGCCCCAGATATGAGACAAAAAGAGTTCATTAAATGTTAGTGTGTCCTTAACATTTCCATTATCTTGCCTCCAATATGAGTAGTGAGAATAGTGGTACAGATTGGTGATTTATTTTATGCCTGCATCTTTCAGCATTATATTATTCAAATAATGGTGCAGGAGAATTGTCTGTATTCTGTCAATCATATCTTAAATAAACGTTGATTGGCCATTAACCAGACAGGAAGTATAGGTGGGAAAACCAGACAGGAAGTAGAGGTGGGGCAATGAGAACAGGAGTATTCTGGGAAGAAAGAAGCTCTTCCTGCAGTCCTGCCCAGACCACCAAAGAAGCAGGATGTGACCTGCCCCCCTGAAAAAGGTACTGAGCCATGTGGCTAACATAGATAAGGATAATTGGTTAATATAAGTTATAAGAGTTAATAAGAAGCTAAGGGACCAATCAGTTTATAACCTAATGTAGACTCTTTGTATGATTTTCTCTGGGATTAAATGGCTGGGAGACCGGGCAGGACATAAACCCCAACAAGCCGGCCCTCATGCTACAGATGGCACCTATGTGGACAACTGCATCCACATAAAACCTGAGAGTGCTTGGGAAGTAATTCTAGACAGAAAAGAATAGAGTAAAGCATGGCTTTTTGTAGCAGCAATTTCTCGGGTCTGCTCTGCTTGCGAGAGGCAAGCAAGCGCTCTCATTTAAGACAGGCTTCCTGACTCAGCTTTAGCTGTAAAACCTTACAGCTCTTTTAAGAGGTCCTGCCAAGAAACACTTAAATAGTGTTCATAAAAAGCTGACTGCATGCTTTTCGGTTTTCAGCCATAGCAGGAAAAAAGCTATGCTGTTTTAAAATGTTAGCTTTCTGGGCCATCCTCCCAGGGCAAACTCTGAACCTTTCAGGCAAGTGGTCCAACTACAAAGCATTTGAGTGTGGTTTGTGAGCACACTGCTGCAGCTTGCTTGCTGGCAGGAACCTTGAAACACTGTAGAGTTGTGGCAGTGAACATGGCTCTGGCCAGTACCTCAGCCATGAGGCTGAAATCTCAGAAAGATAAGGAATGGGCTGGATCCCGCCATTAAAGCCACAGCTTTAATCCTACCCATATTGCTTGGTAAATTAAAGACTCGTGTAGTCAGAAAAAGAGAGATATACCGTAAAGAGAGATTCAAAAAAGAAACCTCTAAATGGTTTACTGTGTGTTAAAAATATATCCTGGCTTGGGAAAGAAAAAAAAAGGTTAAAGTCCTTAAAATAAAAAAGAAAGAAAGTGAGTAGTTGGTGTGGTGGTATACACCTTTAATATCAACACTTGGGAGACAGAGGTAGACTGACCTCTGTGACTTCAGGGTGTGGTAGCACACACCTTTAATTCCAATGCCTGGGAGGCAGAGGTAGACAGATCTCTGTGAGTTCAAGGTGTGGAAGCACACACCTTTAATCCCAGCACTGGGGAGGCAGAGACAGGCAGATCACTGTAAGTTCAAGGATAGCCTGGTTTACAGAGGGAGTTCCAGGACAAAGATACATAGAAAACCTGTCACAAAAAGCCAAAAGTTAAAAGTAAAAATAAAAGAAATAGAGGTTATAATAAAGCCATGTAAAGATGAAAAATACACAGAGAATCTGGATACTGTATGTTATCAGGCTCTCTTTGAATTGTTTGAATGCTCAGGAAGGAGCAACAGCTGCAAAAAGATATTTGCTTATGAATGCTGCTGAATTAATCCAATATAGGCATTTTGAAAATACCTTGACTTCAAAATTGAAGTCAAAAGGTATGTTACTTTGGAGAAGAGATTTTGCTTTTGCTTCCACAGGAAGTGAGAGACTGTGGATTCATTCTGAGTTAAGAAATCTCAGGTTTGATTGAGGAAGACCACCTGAGAAATCTCCAGTAGGAACAGATGGCCTAAATGTCTGAGTTCTACATCCAGAATGGATTCATGATGCTGCCTGAGATGATCAAGCCTCATAGGATAGTCCAGTCAGGACTTGATCATAACTCTAAATTTTCTTTAGGTCCCCATAAGATTATCAGTGCCCCCAGCCAGCAGGAAGTAGTCTGGAATACTATGCCTGTTGGACCCTAAAGCCCACTTACCAAGGAGGGGTCGCCCCAAGAGACCACCCTCACACCACAGTTGTTGCAAAAGGAAGAGGAAATTTATTGACTGACATGTCAGGGTCCCTTAGCCTTGGGAGAGAAGGACCCCAAAAGGGCAGTACAGGCTACTTTTGAAAGAAAAAAACCGCAGAAGCAAAAGGGGGGAGCCCAGAAGTTGTTTGTCAATTCCTGTGATTGGCTTGCTTAAGGGTCGGCTACCTATAATTGGTCGGGTTCATGGCTGGGCAGGTGGTTACTGGATCAGGTGAATAAAAGAGGTACCTAGGGCTTTAGGGCTGACTGTTTATGGCCTTATAAATCAAAACTGTGAATTGTGAGGAACAACTATGGGAAAGGTATGACAATGGAGTAAAATAGGAACACCTGCAGTTTGTTTGGCCTCAGTTCCAGGAACTGGGTCTATTCTGAGAAAACCTGCAGAGAGGAATGGAAAGTACCCATCCTTGGTGATTATCAGGTTCCTGATTCCCGGAGGGGGGGTCAGTAATGCTGAGGTGCCCCAGAGTCTTTCAATGCCCACATTCCCCCAAAATGGACGATGGACAATTTCCTTTGTTTAAAAAAAAGAGGAGGAAGTGGTGCAGGAGAATTGTCTGTATTGTGTCAATCATATTTTAAATAAACGTTGATTGGCCAGTAGCCAGGCAGGAAGTATAGGTCGGAAAACTATACAGGAAGTAGAGGTGGGGCAATGAGAACAGGGGTATTATGGAAAGAAAGAAGCTCTTTCCACTGTCCTGCCCAGACCACCAAAGAAGCAGGATGTGGTCTGCCCCGCTGAAAAAGGTACTGAGCCATGTAGCTAACATAGATAAGGATAATTGGTTAATATAAGTTATAAGAGTTAATAAGAAGCCTGAGCTAAGGGTTTATAACCTAATGTAGACTCACTGTGTGATTTTCTCTGGGATTAAATGGCTGGGGGACCAGGCAGGACATAAACTCCAACAAGCTGGCCCTCATGTTACAAAATAAAACCTTAGATAGAACTCCAACATTTAGAACAGAACAGAAACAAAAAAGTGTTCTGAATCCATCTCTATTTTACAAAATCTATTGCAACTACTTGTAGGCTCTTAGTTTCATTGGAATCCAGCGTAAAATACACTGTCAGGATTTCAGGACCTTTATTATTCTGATCTTCATGATCCTTTGACTTTGCAATTAGAGTCCACAGGTCCAAATCACACAATTAAACTAAACCTTATTTTTATTCACCAGGATGAGAGAAGCTATTGACTTACATAGTGGTGCCCAGCTTAGGGAAGATTTGCCTATAGTATTTATTATCTACCACAATAAACAATCAATGTTGGAAATAGTGAGTTCTTGCAGAACTGCTTAAAAATGATTAGATTTCTTGTTTAATCAACCACATACTGGGCTAAAAATGATTTTTTCCCATTAAGAAGGGACATCAAGAAATAAAGTCTATAAGGGAGAAAGACAGCTAGAAAAGTTACTAAATTACTAGTGTATATGCATGTGTTTAATATGTGATAGTATAGATGCTTGAAGTTTTTATTGCAATGAGTTTGCAGGGATTGCATTACTTGTAAGTGGTAGCACTAGGCATGAGTTATGCTGGTCTTCCCAAGTAAGTGGCAATAAAATCTTTATAGCACCCCACACCATCGTCATATATTTTATTTAAACCACTTATTTCCTTTGGATTTTGTGTCTTTAATCCATCTCCATTTTTTCTCTTCTCATTTACATTATCCAATATAGAAATATGGCTCATTTGCAGTGGGCAGGGCCAGGCATATTTGAAACAGACAGGACAGAATCAATTTATGTTCCAATTAGAAATTTATGTTTTGTTATAGGAAGCTGACAGTATATCTCCTGGTCATTGTGGTCAAATATAGATAAAAAGAATATATTATAAGCCATAATTTATAAGGATAAATTGAAAAGACATCTGAAACACAAATAGGAATAAAGATATTCAGTTTTGTTGCCTCTTTCCACTATCTCTGCTCACTTAATGTGGACTTGTAGTTGTCCTGGTAAGCATATTCAGCCTTCTAATATGGGAAATAATTTGACTTTATCTCAATATTTGATTAATGTTGAGGTATAACACTCACTAGACCAGTATTTTTTTGCTGTCTCATTGATGTATACTAGTACCTATAATATATAATTGGCAACTGCACTGGCTAGTCTTATGTCAACTTAACACAAGCTAGAGTTATCTGAAAGGAGGGAACCTCAATTGATAAAATGACTCCATAAGATCCAACAGTAAAGTTCTTAATTAAGGAAATTAATTTTCTTAATTAGTGATTGATAGGAATAGCCCAACCCATTGTGGATATTCAATTCCTGGGCCAGGGTTCCTAGGTTCTATAAGAAAGCAGGCTGAGTGAGCCATGACAATATGGAAGTGTAATCCAAATAAACCCTTTCTTCCCTAAGTTGCCTTTTGGTCACAGTGTTTTGGCACAGCAATAGAAACCCCAACTAAGAGAGGTACATACTAGGTTTAATGAGTCTCTGAATAAAACATTGAATGGATCCATCCAATCCTTATCTTTTGAGAAGGTATGTTTTATGCTTCATTGCAGAGGGGGAAAGTTTTGTTCAACATTTGCTTGAATTCTTATAAATATCTTCTATATTTGTTAATCTGAAAAATATTGCAGTAAATTACTTAAAATACATAAGGTATTTATATCCTTGTATTCAAATACTTGTATCAAAGTACAAGGAGATGGAGAGATGGTTCAGCTGTTAACAGTACTTGCTGAATAAGCATGTTGACAGGTGTTCATATTTCAGGACCCACATAACAAGCCTGGCATACAACTCATGCATATAACCCAAAGTACAAGTAGAATAGAGACAGGAGGGTTGTCAGAAATCAGTGACTTATAGCCTAGTAGAGACAACATGAGGTTCTAGTTTCAGAGAGAAACTCTACCTAAAACAAATAGGTAGAGAATGATAGAGGATTCCGTGTCTGATTAAGTATAAACGTATACACCCTTTAAAATGGATGTGTGCACACATGTGTGTCTACACATACACACACTACTCATACACACACACACACACACACACATAAACACACACACATACAGAGAGAGAGAGAGAGAGAAAGGGAGAGGGAGAGAGAAAGGGGGAGAAGAGAGAGATAAATCTTTAAAAAAAGGAAAAGAAAATGTATTGTACTAGAGGAAGGAAATGTATTGTACTTCTTATATCTGACAACTAGATACATCTTTTTAGTTAGGTTGGTTTCTTGAGAATGAATTAGGGTTTCCATTGTGGAATGAACTTTGCTGAGAATAATAATAGTACCATATAAATTAATTAGTATCACTACAGGAAGACCATCAAGATCAAAGACAGAGCAGTTTTATAGCTCAGTTGGTAGAGTACTTGCCTAGCATGCATGAAACACTGGTTTTCTTCCCTAGTACTGCATAAACCTGGCATAGCTGCACATCTTTTGTAGTCCCAGAACTCAGGTGGTACAGTCAAGATAATCATAAGTTCTAAATCATCCTAGATCCAGGCCAACCTGGGCTCAATAAAATAAGATAAAACAAAAGTAAAGATTAAAATAACTAGTCTAAAATCGGGCAAAAATACTGACAAATTTTAACAACAGTACTAACAATAATGGAAATACTTTTATGGAGAGCAGATATTATTTTACTGCTATTTGACCATTTATTTTTGAACATGTATGTGTACTACTCTGTGTGTAACAGCATGTGGAATCAATAGAACCAGTGTCCTATATTCTCTTGACCCTTTCTTTTACTAGGACCAACATTTGTATCAACTGCTTTACCTGAATTCCTGATGTCAGCACAGCACCTTTGAGATGCAAATACTTGTGCTGTTCTTCTAACATCACTAAATATTTTTCACTTCAATTTATTTATTTGGAGATCCAGCAAAACTTATTTAATGATGTGTATTACTAGTTCCTATGATCATATTTGCAAAAAACATTGGTGTACCTGAGCTATCATAAAGCCTATTGGAAAGCCTTTCATACTTCACATATCCAATTTTGAACTCTTATTTTGATTGATTTCTCACATAAAAATGTTTCTTTGTCAGTCATTTTTCAAGCATGTACTAGTATCCACCATGTTATTTTACTTTCATTTCATTAGTACTGATTTGTCTAGCTTATTTTAAAAGCTAAATATATGGGAAATGAAGGATGCAACCATTAATTTTGCATCAATTTCTTTGAACCACTGTGTACCCAGGTCAAGCTTTTTAGGATTCTTCCTGTAACTATATTAAATGAGTTTAACATGTAAACTGGCAAAGCTCACTTCTTCATAACGTGGGTGGACTTCATCCAATCAGTGGAAAGCTGGGATCAAACAAAAAGCTGACCTCAAGCAGAAATTATTCCTGCCTAATGGCCTTCAAACTGGGACCTCATTCTTTTGCTGCCTTTGGACTTGACCTGAGTAAAGTATTGGCTCCAACCAGTTCTCAAGCCTGCCAGGAGAGGTTCCATTTGTTTTCTTTGTTCACAGGCCTTTCACTATGCCTAGAAAATAAATGATCAGTTGTGTTAAGGTTTGCAGCTTTCTGATTCACCCTACAGATTTGATGACTTGGCAGCTTCCACAACTACACAAGCCAATTCCTTACAATAAATCTTTTACATTCATATGTGAATATGTACATATAATTATCTATATATAAATGTAAAAGCTTTTAAAAATCTATATAACACATGCAATTATACTGTTTGTTCTGTTTTTCTGTAGAACCCAAGGTATTCTTGGGAAAAAATATTGCAAATATCCTTGCATACATTTTACATTCACTTTCTCAAAGGCAGCCTTGTTTACATCTGCCACAAAATGTGAGAATCTAAATGAGATTGACACTCTATTTTTCTTGATGTACCCCATTAACAGAGATTATTTACATTGTTTCTTACTAAATTAGGATAATGATTTTCCCTAACTAAACACATTGTTTATGTGAGCTAAGTGTGCTTCCTGTCATTTGCAATGTTTGTGCCACAAATTGAGCCTCCAAATTAGTCATTTTCAGGCAGTAAAATTGTAAGTTTTTCTTTAAGTCCAGCCACCTTTTCCCATAGTCTTTTTCCATATAGACCTGTCCCAATAACAGTAACTATTTGTTAGACATTGAACATAACTTCGACTTATATTAGCAACAAATACTATAATACGTGCATGTCTGTGTTGAAGATACAGTTTATTCATGAGAGGAATTTGAGTCGTACTCTTTATTTCTTTTTTCCCTTTTCATTTTTGCTTTGGTCTGGGTAAAGATCAACTCATTTTTCATATGATGTTCTGAATATAAATATAGTCAATGAAACCTATCAAGGATTTCATCTATTAATAGTTCCTGCTAAGATATATTTTAAAACTTTTCTCAAAACAGCATTAGGCTCTAATGTGAGTATTTAAAATATTCTGAGCTTATTTTTTTCACCTTCATGTCCACTCAGTGTTCTGCTTCTAAAAGAAGGAACTTTCGCTGGGTCATGATGACTTATTTAAAAATAATTGTACTAAGAAGGTGTTAAACAGGCCAGAAAAGTGATAACATTAGCTCTTCCAGGCTATTGAACATCCCATTTCTACTTTTAATGATTCATATGTTTTTCAAACCTTTGTACAATTAATATTACTTAATAGGTTTGAAAATGTTCATAAGACATTCACCCAAGGAGATGAAATATTTTTTAATGGCTGCAATATAAAACTCCAGGCAAATGAGGTTCTCGGATAATACTACTCTCTGCACCAAGGTAGTAGACATTTTCAAATTGTGCACATTAAAATTTTGACTGCACATAGCACCTTTAATGTATGCTTCACTGGTTACTGGGGGTTGGGAAAGACATTACTAATTGAGATGCTTTAATGATCTTAGATCTTTCAGAGTTGGGTGAATCCAAGAAAAATGCTGTGAAGTATATATCTGATTTCAGTTATGTATAGTACATGCTGGAATAAACCCTTTATGGCAATTATATCATTGTGAAATTATTAGAGCTTGCATTTTATAGAAATTTGACTCTCTTACCAAATACTGTGTCAATGAACTCATGGAAAGAAAAATGACATAAAATATGATTACAGAGAAAATAACTCTTCACAGTTATTTGCTACAGAAATTACTGAAAGGTGTATAATATTAATTGACTTTTACCCCAATCCACAATTGCTTTTATATCATAACTTGAAAAAAATAATGAACAGTTTCCAAAATACAGTTGAATTATTTATTGCCATATCTAATTGAAGAATCAGATACAGTTAGTGCTACTTGGGTAATTTAGGCTTTTGTGAAATACTTTTATAATTTGTGTTAATATTTACATTTTTAAACACAAAAACTTGTTGTTATACTTGATAGTATTTTTTCTGATTAAGCTGATAAGTTTTTAGTTAATGTATTTTAACAATAAGTTAAATTTATTTTAAAAATAAATTAACAAAGCAATCTTTGTCAATTTTTTTCTGAATTTCTGGATGATAAAGAAAACTAATCATTACTTTAGAGAAAATGAAGACATAGATATTAGCTTTATATATCTTATGAAAGTTATTCCATTACTCCTTAATATACCTTGTATTAGACAGTTGGAATTGTAATCACAAACTTTCCCTTGATACAATTTTGTTTGTGGAAGAGATACATAGGGCTGTTTTATGTTCATCATTTGGCTCAGTTGAAGATGAAAAGCTAGGTTAAAGCTTGAAGTGTGAGATATATCATTTTTAGTTCTATTTCTCATCATTATCATCATCAAGTTTGTAAACTCAAGATTTCCACATATATCTGTAATGCCACATGCAAGCAGGTAATATACTTTTCTTGAATCTGTGCTTGTCTTTCATGATCATCACAGAATTAATGCATAATCTTTGGCCTCCAATAATTAACACCTCCGATCTTGAAACCTTAGAATCTGGCCTCAGTGGCACACTTCTTTCTCCTTCCCAAACAATTCTTCCAACTAGGGACCAAGTATTCAAATATATGAGCCTATGGGTGCCATTATTATTCAAATCACTATACTGAGAACTCAGAAATGTATGTTGTAGGTGAGGATCACCCATCTTGTGAATGAAGCAAACATTAGGCAACGTTTTCTACTGGGTTGTAAATGCAAGAATATAACATTCACAGGCAGATTGTAATCATAATCCTAAGTGAGATATATTATAAAGTAATGGAGAGACCCCCAAAATTAGATGCAGCATTATAACAAAGAAGCTAGAATCATCTATGATCTGAGATTCCCCTAGGCAAGCAGACAGGGGCAAGGTCTGGCAATAGAAAAATAGATTCAAGCTTTCTTCTCTAAAAAATGGAGAATGTAAGACAAGGTTTCTGTCCCACCTGGTTCTGTTGCCATTTAGTCCCAAATAAACACACAGGTCGTTGTTAATTATAAACTGGTTGGCCCATTAGCTCAGGCTTTTTATAACTCATATAACTTATATTAGCCCATAATTCTTTTCTGTGTTAGCCATGTGACTTAGTATCTTTCACCAGTGAGGCATTCTCATCCTGCTTCCTCTGCAGCTGGGTGACGACTACAGACTGACTTTTCCTCTTCTCAGCATTCTCCTGTTCTCGTCTCTCTGCCTCTACTTCCTGCCTGGTCACCCCACCTATACTTCCTGCCTGGCTACTGGCCAATCAGCATTTTGTTAAAAATAATACAAGTGACAGGATAAAAGACTATTGTTACACAGCACTTCCTCCCTTTAAAAAAAAACAACCCAAGAACTCTGAATCTAATCTTGTTTGTTTAGCTTTCTTCCTAACCATTATCCATAATAACTTGTAACCAACACTCTAAACAAAGAAAAGCATCCATAATCCAGTTTTTGGCAAATGTGGGTGTAGTTTTCCAAACTACTTCCTGCTGATTGGGAACACTGATAATCTTACAGGGACCTAAAGAAAATTTTGAATTATAGTCAAGTCCCATTCTGTAGCATTCTGTGATGCTTGATCATCTCAGCCAGCAGTCTTGAAATTGTTTTGGATGTAGAACTCAGACATCTGGGCCATGTGCTCCTACCGCAGATTTCTCAGGGGGTCTTCCTTGATCAAATCTGTTTTTTCTTAACCCAGAATAAATCAACAGCCTCTCATTTCCTGTAGAAACAAAACCTCTTCTCCAAAGTAACATACCCTTTGACTTAAATTTTGAAGTCAAGGCAGTTTCAATATATATATATAGGCTTAATCCAGCAGCATTTATAATCAAATATATCTTAGCAGCTTTTACTCCTTCCTCAGTCATCAAACAATTTAATGACAACACAATACAGTATCCAGACTCTCTGTTTATTTTTCATATCCATAAGGCTTTATTTTAAACTCTACTTTTTTATTTCTATTTTTAATGTTTGGTTTTTTTGAGACTAGGTTTCTCTGTGTATCTTTGGCTATCCTGGAACTCCCTCTGTAGACCAGGTTGTCCTTGAACTCACAGAGATCTGCCTGCCTCTGCCTCCCAAGTGTTGGTATTAAAGGTGTGTGTCACCACACCCAACTCTTTCTTTCTGCCTGGGTGACAGCTGCAGACTGAATCTTTCCTCTTCCCAGAATTCTCCTGTTCTCATCACCCTACCTCTACTTTCTGCCTGGTCACCCCACCTATACTTTCTGCCTGGCTACTGGCCAATCGGTGTTTTATTAAAAATAATACAAGTGAGAGGATGAAAGACCATTGTCCCACAGCAACGTCTGAGTAAAAGTGGCTCAAACTATTATGATAACAATATGGGAATAAAAGCAAGACAATGTTATGGTAGGGCTGTAGCTCCTGTAGCAGTAGTTTTCACAATGGATGATACATAATGGGATAAAAGCTGAAAGCAAATGCTTTCCATATCGCCTGTGTTTAATAGTTTTAGACTTGCTATGTTAAATGTCACTTAAAAAGAAGAATTATTATCTATAAATTGGATAAATCATTGATATAAATTGATTTTTAAAGTAATTTTTAAAAGAAAGAAATTATGTGACGTTTGACATTGGGAAGAACTACCAGTAAAACAGGGAGTCTGAGGTTGGTATCAGTGGTGTCCCACTCTTCTCCTATTGTGTGCTTCTTGAATGTTTGTTTAAAAACTCCTATTGTGCCTTCTAAATAATCAAATATTAAATTCCAAAGAGCCTACTCGTGATTTAAAGGACATAATATGCTGGGTTCCTAGGAAACCTAGCATGTAAGGCATGGGGAGATAGTTAAAAGGTTCTTGCCAAATAAATGTACAGAGCAGAGTTTGATACATATAACTCATACTAACAAGCAGGCCATGGTGACAGGTACTTTTAATGTAAGAACTAAGGAGGAAGAAACTGGTGAATTCCTTCAGTTCTAGCTCACTAGCCGTGTACTAGCCTAGTATACTCAGTGAACCCCAGTTTAGTAAGAAACTTTCTCACAAAAAGTCTCACATTGTATGGTTCCTGAGAAAGAACGACAATCAAGTATGTCCTCTGCCCTACACATGGATATACACATGTGAACATGAACTCACACATACACACATCCCACACAGAGATAGGGGAGAAAGGGGAAGTGAGAGAGAAAAGGGGAATAGAACTTGCCATGCATTCATTACTAGGGAGAGCGATTTCAGATAGAAAGATGGGGGAAAGGTAAGCATCACAAAAAAAAGGAGGGAGCACACATAAATGCAGAATTATGAAAACAGTCACCATTTGGTATCAGAAGTTATTTAGGGTTCAAAGATTTTATTAGCAACTTCTATGTACAACTCTACAAACAACTACTGGACAATAGCTCCAGAGACAAAAAGGGAAATAGTATGTGCTCCAGTCACTTTCCTCCACTGGTCACGGTTAAGATCATGGGACCCTAATTTCTCTTGTATTTGGCATCATTCATGAATACCCTTTGGAGAGAGAGACTCCTATTTACTCCTCTTTAGTCCATGCCCTAGCAAAACATGAACTTTTTAGGGAAAGAGGCAAACTACTACAAGCTTTACAAATACAGCTTAAAGTTATAGCTCACATGGGAGATTTTAGAATTATTCCCCCCCACACACACAAACACAAACTACAGTGAAGTTACCAAAATGGAAACAAAAAGGCAAAAAACCAACCAACCAAACAAAAAGAGAACAGAAGATAATAGTATACTCGTTAGTATCTTATGATACAACTGCAAATGATGCAAGGCCTGGATGTGAGAAAACGAGGCATTGATGCTTACAATAAGCTTCAAAGTTTCTTAAACTTGCCATGGCATTGGTATTCTTTCTTCTTTTATACTTTCTCGGTTATTCGCCCTGTCACAGTTCCCTTTATTCCTTCATTAGTAAGTTTTTGAATTGGTATTTACAACTATGTTTAAGTTCTGTTTTTCTATTGACTTTCACTGTTATTTCAGGCATTATATATCCTTCATAGATTAGTGACTGTTTCACCTCTTAGTCTGTCATCTGGGATGTAAAGATCTATGAATTAATACTTAAAAGCACAATCTTATGAACATTAATTTAAAAATGTGGAAATCACCTTTGTATGGACAATAATCTCTGCATTTATCCATATTCAGGGTTTGCATCTTGAGATTCTAAATTGAAATCTCTTAAGACAACATGAGGCAGTAGAAATGAGCTCAAAAGGCAAAAAAAAAGTTAAAACTAGCTCTTTTTTATTTCTTTTGGAAACGTCCTGCTAGGATGTTTTGTGCTTCTCTCTTTGACCACTAATTTTAAGAAGATATGTAGATTTCCTGGCTTCAGGACACTGTTTCTGAGTTATTTTTGCATCCTTGGAGATCTAAGAAAAAAGATGTGAGATCAGACTGTGACAGATAGCCCTGTCTAACTCTTGATTGCCTGGAGGGTTTCTTGATTTGTATTATCTCAAGGACTCCTCAGTGTAAAGTGTCACCATGGAAAGGCTGGAAAGAAAGCAGTGAGTATTGAACTTTGTTTTATTTGACAGGGTTAGGAAAGTTAGAACTGTGAAATTTTAGCAGTATTGTTTCACTCTCTCTCACTCTACATATGTGTGTGTGTGTGTATTATTGATAGTGATTTGTTTAAAGATTTGCCTTATAATTGATATTGTACTTGTTTAATGCTTACTTTTCCATGTCCTTCCTTACTTTTCATAAGTATCATTTACACTTTCCTTATTTTTCATACACACTTTCTCTCTCTCTCCCACACACATAGACTCATATCTGTTTTTTAAAACTCACTGTAGAGATTTCAGCATTATCTCTGTCTTGGCTATTGTGAAAAATGTTACAGTGATCATAAGAGTCCAAATACAGCTCAAGATGGTATGAGAAATGTTTTTCTCTATCAAAGATAGCTAGCCTGCAACAAGTCAACAGTCTACTCATCTTCCCATGCTGTGTATCTTCAATGCAAATGTATTAGATCTTTTACCACCTCACCTTGTAATTTAATATATATATGCATATATACTTAATATATATAATGTTTATAAGTATTTTGTGTGCATATATGTATGTGTACCACTTGTTTGCCTGGTGCCCACAGAATCCAGAAGATGATATTAAGTGACCTGTACATAGAGTTAAAGATGATTTTGATCTGCTATGTGGGTACAGGGAGTCAATCTCAGGTCCTCTAGAAGAACAGCCAGTGCTCTTAACTACTAAGCCATCTTATCAGTCACTTTGTAAAACTTCTATGAAAAAATTTTCAATATCCCTGACCTGGTAAATCTTTAGTTCACAATGAGATTTCATTGCATTCTGAGAACTCGATGGCCTGGAGTAGCTGACACCCTCCTATTTCCTTTAGTTCCTTTGAATCACTTTTTTTTTAAAACTAGCAAGTCATGAAAGACGGTGAGGTGAAATCTCAGACAAGAGGGGACATCACATAGTCACCACATGCATTAAAGTAAAAGCCCAGGAAACTTTTAAATTGGTATAATTGACATCCTGGCTTATGTCACAGTGTACCCTTTTTGCAAAAGAAATTGCCTTGCTGAGTTACTTTCACTTTGTTCAGTTTTCTCGGTATGACACTGAGAATATTTATTGCTAACAATGGGAACATAATTTCTTTTGGATATATAAAGCCAGAAATGGAATTGCTAGATCACATGGGCATTAATATATTTTGGCAAAAGCTCCATACCATTTTATACAACAGCTATAAAAAGTTACATTCCCATGAAGTGTTTACCAACATTGACTTTTTTCTACATCCATCAGCAATGGTAGTTAGTCAGAAAATGTTTCAAGTAGATTAGCCTATTATTGCCATTATTTTGTGTCTGTGTGTTTGTTTGATAATATGTGAAGGTACATGTACTGTGTGGTGAACATGTGTACATGCATGTGTGTTTGCATATGTGGAGGCTAGATTAAAACTTTGGGTGTCATTTTGGAACTATAAGCACATACTACCAAACCTGACTTTCTTTTCATGGTTTCTAGAGTACACACTCAAGTCCTTATACTTCCAAGTTAAGTAATTTATGAACTGAACTATATTCACAGATTTCTCTTCATTACACCAACAAACAAAGAACAATCTTTGATTTGTATATATGTGTTTGTGTGTATGCATGAATGTGTGGAACATTATCCCCTAAAGGCCGTGGTTGTTTGTTGAAGGCTTGGTTGCTAGCCTGTGGGTAGATCTTTTAGGGGCTGGAAACTAGTAAAAGGAAGTTCAGTCCTTGGGTGAGTTCCCTTGGAGCAGATGAGGAGAGCTGTTGCATGGAGGGGGCCTGCTTGTTTGTCCTGTCTGCCCAGCTAGCTTAGCCCTCAAATAACAACACAGAAACTGTATTAATTAAAACACTACTTAGCCCATTAGCTCTAACTTCTTATTGGCTAACACTTACATCTTAGTTTAACCCGTTTCTATTAATCTGTGTATCGCCATGTGGCAGTGGCTTGCCAGCAAAGCACGTCTATCTCCAATGGAGGATCCATGGCATCACAAAGACAGGAAGGACCTCCTATACCATTTCCTCTTTTCTATTTAAACAAAAAGGACTGCTTCATGGTATTTTGTAAAAACTGGATATGCAGGGAGGTTCCTTATGAAACTTGTTAGCCATTTGGGCAAGAAACTGCTCTTGCCTGGACTGTTGTATAAACTGGACATGCAGGACCCACCAAGCAATGACTGCTAAACTTGCCTAAAGGTGAGATGATCCTTCAGGGTCCCTGCTTCATGAAAGAGTCTGCCAGATATTCTGCAGGACACAGAAGAAAGTGACTGAAAACTGCCAATATAGGCAGAAGTGTCTTTGAAACTTCCTGCTTCATGGAAAAGTCTTGTGGATATTATGGGCCTGTAGACTGAGATGGACGCTCCAACGGTACAGAAGAACTTTGGGTGACTGACCAGGCTGTGAGATGTCTCTGTCAATTCTAGAGTTTTGGAAGTTGTTCATAATGTACTTCCTGTATACTTAGGTAATATTATATCCTTCTGGAGTCTTTGATGGAGTTGAAGAATAGATAGATAGTTATAGTTTTCCTTAGTTATGATAAAAGATAAAATAAATAGAAATATTGTAACTGTAATTCTTGCTTGATATCTGTTATATGTAATTTTACTATGTTAAAGTTAAAACATTCCTTTTTATTTAAACCAAAAAGGGAAGGTGATGTGGGAGTCCCCTCTGTGTGTTGCTTGTATTGGTTAATGAATAGAGAAACTGCCTTCACGTAATAGTGCAGAACGTAGGTAGGCAGAGAAGATAGAACTGAATTCTGGGAGGAAAAAGCAGAATCAGGGAGAGACGCCATGGATCTACCAGAGACAGATGCTGGGAATTTTACCCTGTAAGCACTGCCACATGGCTACACACAGATTAATAGAAATGGGTTAAATTAAGATGTAAGAATTAGCCAATAAGAAACTAGAACTAATGTGGTTATTTCGGAACTAAGATAGCCAGGTGGCCAGGACGAACAAGTGGCTCTCTTTGCAACAGAGAGCTTTGACTCCCAGCTTTCCTGAGCCAGGAAACTCTGCTCAGATATGTTCTCTTCCAATGACATTTTGTTTTTGTCACAGGCCCAGAAAAATGGAGCCAAGAAACCATGCACTGAAACTTTGGGAGAAAGGCAGTCTTTTCTACTTTTGAGTTGATTACCTCATGCATTTTCCACATAGGCAGAAAATTAGCTGGTAAAAGATTCTTTTGAATAAGGATATCTTGTTTCCCCAGCATTATTTATTGAAGAAACTATCTTTTCTCATTGAGTATTATTAGTAAGTTTGTCAAAGATGAATTGACTACATATGTGTGGGTTAATTTCTTGGTTCTCTGTTGTATCTCACAGATTTATATGTCTTTGTATATATGCATACCACATAGTTTTAGTCAATATGGTTCTGTGATGTGATTTGAAAAACAGATATATGACTTCTGTTTCATTCCTTTTCTTTACATTGCTTTAACTATTCCATGTCTTTTGTAGTTGAGGTTTTTTCTTATTTCTGTGGAAAATGTGATGGGAATTTTGATAGGAACTAAACTAAATCTCTTAAATATATCCTGGGTTGTGTTAGGAAGTTTAGCAATATTGCTTCTGCCAATTTATGCATATGAGCTATCATTCCATTTAATTGTTTCCTCCATAGTTTTAATTTATTAGTGTTTGATAGATTTTGATATATACATCTTTCATGTATTTGTTGAATTTTAAACCCTAGTAATTTATTTAATTTTTTTTTCTTTTCAGTTTGGCTACTCACATCTCCAGCTGACATCTGCTTTTAAGGGAAAAATTAGTTTTGCCCAAGGGAGTTTCACTTGGTATATTAATATCACTTAAAGTCAGGTCCTATACCCTGAAGTAGATGACCAACACAAAATGAATTCAATGGTGCTTTTGTAGTCTTTTTGTTCCATATTGTTTTATTTGGTCTTTGTTTATTTATCTTTTACTTATTCTTTATGGTTTACAATTTTGTGGGGGTTTGTGTATGTATTTCTTCTGATTTGTCTTTGTTTTTGTTTGTTTTTAATTTTTTTATTCTGTTTTAGTGTTTTTGTTTTCTAAAGAGAAAGAGAAATGAAAGAAATGATGTGGAGTTGGGTATGTGGGGAGGTAGGAAAGATATGGGAGGAATTGGGAGAGATGAAGCCATGATCAGAATATATTATATGAAAAAATATCTTCAACAACACACACACAGAATCATAAGGACTGAACAAGCCATGGGAAGCAAACATGTAAGCAGTACTCAGAAACGTAACTGAGGTATCAGACAATCATATATTCTTTTTTCAATGTAGGCATATATGGTAGAAAGATACAAATGATGCTCATATAATACACACATTGAATTGTAACTCATAAGGATATTTTGTAGATTATTCTCTTTCTCTGGATATATATATATATATATATATATATATATATATATACTTGCAACATGAACTTTTTTTCTATGCTAACTATTAAATTTAATGTATCCTATTTTTTCCTCTAAAAGTAGGACATTTACTGCTTCTGAAATATAAGTTGTAGTGTCTCCTTATCCACTTCTAATTTATTTAAATAAACACTATATTATTTCTTTATTTTGACAGAAAGTTTATCAGTTTTTAAAGTGTTTTCATAAAAAGCTTTTTCTTTCATGTTTTCCATTCCTTATTTCATTCTCATTTCATTTTGTTTTGTATGATCTTTATTTCCTTTCTCATTCTAACCATATTCTTTTTATTTATAATTTCCTTTTTTTCTGTTAAAAGTTAGGGTAGTTTTTATTTACTTATTTTTTGACATTAGAACTGTTTTTCTTGTATATAGTAACCTTTGTTATATGTAGTTTCCATATTTATTTGTCTTGAATTATTTTATAGTTTAGTTTTGATTTCCTCTTTGATCCAGTACTTCTTCAAGAGTTCATTGTTTATTTCCACGTATTTGTGAATTTTTCAATTTTTTGTTTGACTGGTCAATGAATTGCAGGAATCTGACCTGTCTCTAAACCCTCCCCTTGCACTATGGTTACAGATGCTTGAAACCACACTAATTTGTTTTATATGGATGATGGGAATGCAAACTCAGCTCTTTAAACTTACACAGCAAGCTGTTTACCAACTTAACCATCTTACCATTATGTAATTTTACTAGTTTTATATATTATATCATTATAACAGCTCATTATATTAAAGATTAATTTTAAGCAAATTTTCTTTTAAAATGGTTATCTTCTCTTCTTGGGCTTTTCTGTTAAGTATCATTATTTATATTTCTCTTCTCATATTTTTTATTTCTCAGTTTTTCTTTCTGTGATTGCATTCCATATACCACATGATGACCTTCTAATCACTATGTAGCCAAGAATAATTTTCAACTTCTGATTCTCCAGCCACTACCCCAAATACTGGGATTAAAAGTATCTGCCACTATATTTAGTTTATAAACCCAATGGTCTCAGTTCTGCTGGACTAATACTCTACCAATACACTACCAATTAGTGTACATCTATAGCCTCGGACTTTGTATTCCCTACTTCTTTTATCTATCTCCAATTTTTGTTTTGTTTCTCAAGAGTAGTTAGCCTGGGAAGCCGACCCTATGATTACTTATTTTAGTTTATGATCAGGTTACCTCTCAAAATTAAGCCATGAATTTCATATAACTGCTTACATAACTTTCATACGTGGAAGTTTGTTTTGAGAAAACTTAATGGAAATTGGGTTAGGTTTGAATAAATTATTTCTATCATAGAAAATTTTCATTTCTTGATGCTTAAAAATAAATAGTTACATTGTTAAACTTAAGGGGAACATAGCTTTTATTCTTAAAATTGGAGAGTTAAAGTAGATTAGCTTCTCTATTCCTAGGTACTACTACCCACCCATTCCAACACACAAGTACACATAGATTTTATAACTGAATTTTGTTCTATCACAAATAGATTTTATATAAATTTCATAGTTCCTTGCCTACTGCAGTAAGATACCATCATAACACTGTTTAAGGTCATGTTAGGGTGACTGAGCCTCCAGGCATGTAAAGTGTGCTACTGTCTTTCACATGATAAAAAATATATAACTTTTCAAGTGATTTTGCCTTGACCTGTTTCAAAAATTTCCATTGAGGGAAGAGTTCTATAAAATTTCCTTTGTTAAATTATTTGATTGTATAGATGAAAGAAAATGTTCAGATTGTGTTTTGAAATTTTCAGGACTCTAAACATTTGATATTTAAGGAACTGTTGGATTGAACTGTGGCATACAAACAGAAAAGTGCATAAAACCAGAGTGCATAGCCCTAAATCTTCAGTAAGTGATATCCGATATAGCTATTAAACAGATCAAGAACACAAACAATTTTTGCACCCCAGAAGATTCCTTTTGTCAACTCTGAGTCACTATTAAATTGCATCCATCTCAATTAACTAATATTATGTGGGACTTCTAATGTTATGGATACTTTGCTTCCTTTTACATTTTTATAGATGGAACATTATAATATGTCTTGTTTTGTTACTTGAGTATATGAGATCAATTCATCTTAATGTAGGTATCAAAAGTTCAGTTATTATAGGGTGACTGTGTCATAGAGAATGCCTATATTTTGTTTCCATAAATATTCTTATGTTTTCTGATAAGACTGTACCAATTTATACTTCTAAAAGTGAAGTGGGAAAGTTCCAGTTGTCTGCCACTCTCTCTGATTATTTAGTTTTCACAGTATTTAATTTTTAAATTTTTATTGTATTAAAATATCTACAAGATAACAGTTCAATTTTAACTAATTTTAATGTTCATTAAGTACATTAAGTAATTCCCACTTCTTTTGTATCATTATCCGTGTCCATCTCTAGACATCTTTAATTACTCCACACTAAAATTCTGTGTCTATCAAATGTTAAGTCCATATAACTCTGTCTCACCAGTTCCTCACAATCAGTATTGTACTGTCTGTCTGTATAATTTATTCTAGGTGCCATTTGAAATGAATCTATGCAACATTTGACCTTTTGTGACAGTCTTATTTCACTTAGTATAATTTCCTCAGTGTCCATTCCTGTGATGTCTGCCAAATATGAGAATTTTATTTCTTCTTAATGTTGAATAAAATTCCACTTTGTGTGTGTTCTGTTTATCCATTTATGATGGCCAATCTTGTTTTTGTCAACTTGAATACATATGTGATCACCTAAAATCTAAGTAGCTGTACATGCATGCTAAGCATTTTCTTGTTTGGATCATTTGAGGTAGAAAGACCCACCCTAACTCTTTCCCACACCTTCTTGTGGCAGCAGTCATAAAAGGATGTGGAAGTGAGATTTTGCTGTTGACCTGCTCATTATTACTCCCAGTATCAAGTTCATCTATCCTGTCACTGAGGCATTCCCCAACTGGACTAGAACCTATTTTTTTCTGGAATTCCAATGAAAACCAGTAACTCTTTAGGAATCCTCAGGATTCCATAACTAGATTGGAACTATAGAAACATACAGGCTTTTGAACTGAACAACTACTGGATTTTTGACCTTTCTATAGGAGAGATCACATACATATGCTATCATAAACATATGTATGTATGTATGTATGTATTAGTTCTGTTCCTAAGGAGAACACTAACCAATACAGATTGTGGTATCGGAGATTGTCATAATGCTCTGACAGATCTGACCATGTGTTGGGTTTCTTTAGGGAGATGTAGAAGTGTTTGGAACATTGAAATAGAGAAGTGGTCAAATACTGTAAGCTTGTTGCAGGAATGGTTCTGGAATGAGTACTCCAACACCAAAGAGAGTAGAAGAGAAGAGATACCATCAGTGGATTGATGTTTGCATACCTCCTCAAATCCTCAATGCTGGGTCCAATTTGCATTCTCATTTTGTACACTAAAACTGAAGATGAGATGAGCAAGCAAGCAAGTTTCTACAGAAACTTAGGAGGCAGACAGCAAGTTCTTAAGGGCAGTGATGACCCATTGTTTCATCTATGTCTCTACCTCATTCTGTATTAGGTAGCAAATGAAGTCATGCTTGGCAAAGAGACAGTACAAGTAGTGTTTTAAATACCTAACTAAATTAATCAATACATCAGTGTCCAACTGGTTTTTTCTACATCATTATACTTCATTACCCCCTCTTCACCTCCATAACATGTTATGAATTTATGTTGAAGAAATGGATTTGTACTCCTGGCAAATCTTCTATAATGTACTCCATTAGCTCTCATTTGTACCTCCTGCTTTAATCATTCCTAATAGTTTTTTCATTATTTTATCATACTATTATGCTGATTTTTATGGTAATTAGCTTTAAAACAGCATTCTTTGTTTAAAACCATGAATATGCCTCCCTTTTCAGCAGTAATTAGGCCTAGTCCTCTGCAGTTTTGGAGTACCATTGCTGCCAATGAATCTATTTGATTCTGAAAACTGACTGCTTTCCTGAACAATAGTTACATTTTTATATCTTGAATATGAGGAATGTAGTAAGTATTGCTGAACCTGCTTTCTGAAGAACATCTAAGTTGGGGTCAAGAATATCAGTCCACAACTCTTTCCTGAGTATCAGCTATAAGTACCCTTGGGGCAAGTGAAATTTGTACCACTTTGAACTGTAGAAACTAACTAACTAGAAAGTTAGCCTGGTACACATCTTTTCATTTTCTGTATATTGTACTTTTCCTATGATCTGACCAGGTGGCCCAGTTAAACATGTCTCTTTTGTGTTGTTAGTCAGGCTTTGGTCATTCATTCTTATTCTAGGATAAGTAATGCGGGCTGTATGTAAGTTTATCTAGCATTCCTGACTCAGGTTAAGGTACTCATGGCTGGCATTTAATAAAGCCAGCATTGTGAGATATGGCTTTTCTACATGAAGGGCTTCTCTATGGTCAGTTCCCATATTTATTTCTCCAGGATACTTTGCTCCCTTCTGCTGTAGGAAATTCTTCAGCCAGTAGCCTTTAAGTTACCAGCCCATTTGGGTGTGGCATCTTATACTATCAATGACGATGTAAAATGGATGCTGCTATCCCTTCCAGCTCTTGGATTCAGTCGCTGTTCCCCATTCAAGCAAAGGACTGTGCTCTGTGAGTCTACCCCTAAATAAATAACACTTTATTATACCCAATTCTGAGCTAGTATGGGATTTGTTTTTAGCATCTCTCTTCATCTGCCACCCCACATGAATCACAACTCCACACCTATCTGGTGGACAGGTCTAAAAGGTTCAAAAGGTCCATGGCCCAGAAGGTCTCCCACCCCTGTGTGCCTGGCTTGCTTTCACCTCTTAAGCTGTTTTTGTTGTTGTTGTTTTGTTTTTGTTGTAAAACCTTGCGATGGCAGAAGCTAAGCATGGTCAACAACTTGGAAATTTTCCAGGATCGTGCACATTCCCGCTCAACACACTGCTGCATTCGACTTATGCAGCTTCTAGCTTGTGTTCCCTGCTTGTGAGTTCTGGGCTCCTTGCTCTGTGTACAGAATTGATTTAATTGCCTTTAATTTGTCAAATAAAACATATTTATCAGTATTTAACCAGAAACCAAGGTAGAAAACCAAAGGGGAGCAGGACTATTCATGTCACAACTGGTTGAGCTGCTACTGATTATGACTCTTCACCACGTGGTTGCAACCACAACACCTGCTGGACAATAAAGATTATTATACCTAAAACAATTTACCAAAATCTCATAACAAAGGTAACTATTTGACTAAAAAACAAACAAACTTGTAAGTTATATAATTGCATATAATATTACCATTTTAATAACATTTTTGGTGATACTATGGATTGTATTCTGCAAGGCTTATATGGCCTATTGTGATACATCCATTTATTAGATATTGGGACTCAGTTTTCTTCTTCATATTATATCCTTATGAAAATGGTTTGATAACAGAACCAAGGATGAGACACTTTTAGAAATGATAAAGTTTTTACATACTAAAAATGAACAGCTAGCTGACAGGATTAATACCATTAAAAACCAAATTAACCTGAAAAAATAATACTACTGAAAATGATAACATTAATTTTACAGACAAAATTCAATCCATGTCAAAGGGTACTGAGAAATTATCTGAAAGAATTTATATTGCTGAATTTGACAAACAAAATCTGTTAAAAAGTTATGATAGGTTAGCAGATAGAGTAGCTCTCTAGGAAGGCAATCTGCAAACTATCCAAATAATGTCCAAAGATGAGATGTTATCTTTAAAGGCAAAATTTCATGCCTTGGAATCACATGTGCAGAATGAGGACCAGAGGATGAGTGCCTCAATGAAATTACTAGAAATATATATAAGCCAAGAGATTCAGGCTTTACAAAAGATAGTAGTAAAAAGATTTGAAACAACCAAGGAAATTATTGGAGTTGATGAGCAGGGAATGAAGGTACAAGGACAGGATTTAACATTGCCAGTACCTGTCAGAGATGACTTACCCTGGATTTTAGCTTCCTACCCAGTAATCAACTCTGAAAAAGCATCAAGTTCTAAATGGCCAAAAGGATCCAAAGAAGGTAGATGAATACCTATAGAAATGAATTATCTAAAAGAAATTAAGCAAGCAGTAGTATCTTATGGCTTGGGCTTCTAGCAATAAGGCCATCCCACATGACTAGATTCAATTAGTTTCAGCAGTCCTGGATGATAGGCCACAATTACTGTGGAAATTTATTTGTGAGAAGAGGCAAAATTTTTAGAACAACAGGGAAAAGCAAAAGGACTTTAGACTTCCCAAGATCAAAGTCTTGGTGAGGACACTTATGCTGACCCACAGTATCAAGCTCTTTACAATGAAGAAATCTTTCCCCTATGCCACAAAGTAGCCTTAAATTCTAGGGACAGGATTCAAGGACCAGCAAAATGAATTGAATCATACACCAGCGTCAAACAGGCCAGAGAGAATGCTTTAGTAACTTTTTACAAAGATTAAGTAAGACTCTACAAACAGGAGCAACAGACCCATAAGCTAGACGAGTACTTATTGAATCTCTGGCTTTTGAAAATGCCAACTTACTTACATTGTATAATTTTAGCTTCTTTGTCAAAAATCAGGTGTTCATAGGTGTGGGGATTAATATCCGGGTCTTCAATTCAATACCATTGGTCAATGTCTTTGTTTTTACACCAATACCAAGCTCTTTTCATTACTGTAGCTCTGTAATAGAGCTTGATGTCAGGGATGGTAATGTCTCTGGAAGTTCCTTTATTGTATAGGATTGTTTTGGCTATCCTGGGTTTTTTTTATTTTTCCATATAAAGTTGATTATTGTTCTCTCAAGGTCTGTGAAGAATTGTGTTGGGATTTTGATAGGGATTGCACTGAATCTATAGCTTGCCTTTGGTAGGATTGCCATTGTTACTGTGTTGATTCTTCCTATACAAGAGCATTGGAGATCTTTCCATTTTCTGGTATCTTCTTCAATTTCTTTCTTCAAAGACATAAGTTCTTGTCAAATAGGTCTTTCACTTCCTTGTTTAGTGTTACCCCAAGATACTTTATGTTATTTGTAGCTATTTTGAAAGGTGATGTTTCCCTGATTTCCCTCTCAGCTTCTTATCCTTTGTGTATAGGAGGGCTACTGACTTTTTTGAGTTGATCTTTTATCCTGCCACATCACTGAAGGTATTTATCAGCTGTAGGAATTCTTTGGTAGAGTTTTTGGGGTCACTTATGCACACTATCATATCATCTGCAAATAACGAATTTGACTTCTTCCTTTCCATATTGAATCCCTTTGATCTCCTTATGTTGTTTTATTGCTATTGCTAGAACTTCAAGCACTATGTTGAAGAGATATGGAAAGAGTGGACATTCTTGTCTTGTTCCTGATTTTAATGGAATCACTTTGAGTTTCTCTCCATTTAATTTGGTGTTAGCTATCAGCTTGCTGTATATTGCTTTTATTATATTTAGATATGATCCATGTATCCTTAATCTCTCCAAGACCTTTATCATAAAGGGGTGTTGAATTTTGTCAAATGCTTTTTTGGAATCTAAGGAAATAATCATATAGTTTTTTTTTTCTTTCAGTTTATTTATATGCTGGATTTCATTGATAGATTTTTGCATGTTGAACCAGCCCAGCATCTCTGGAATGAAGCTTACTTGATCATAATGGATGATTTTTTTGATGTGTTCTTGGATTTGGTTTTAGAGTATTTTATTGAGAATTTTTGCATCCATGTTCATGAGTGAGATTGGTCTATAATTCTCTTTCTTGGTTGAGTCTTTGTGTGGTTTTGGTATCAGGGTTACTGAAGCCTCATAAAAAGAGTTTGGCAATGTTCCTTTTGTTTCTATTATGTGGAACACTTTGAAAAGTATAGGAATTAGGTCTTCTTGAAAGTTCTGGTACAGTACACCATTGACACTTATTCAGGTTTTCAGTGGGCAACTGCTTTAAGCTCAGAAAACGCTGATTCAGCAATCACATATTTATTATAAGTTATGGCCATCATGGGTACACCTGCACAAATAAAGACAGATAATGGCCAGCATATGTCTCTAAGAAAATGAAATGGTTTTTTGCTTATTACAAAATAAAGCATATTACAGGTAAACCAAACAATCCTACAGTTCAGGCAGTTATAGAAAAATCAAATCAAAATATAAAGGATATGTTAAACAAACAGAAAGGGATGAAAAATACCCCCAGGAATAGATTGCATAATGCTTTATTAAACTTGAATTTTATTAATGCTAATGAGAAAGGAACAACAGCAGCAGAGAGACATTGGATAATAGAAAAATCTGAATTACATCAGCTAGTGTATTTCACTATGGAAACTGTATATTCCATTGTATACTCACAATGGAAACTAGGAGATGTGCTACATTGGAGAAATGGTTTTGCTCTTGTTTCCACAGAAGAAGAAAAGCTATGGATACCATCAAAATTAATAAAGATTCGTTTTAAAAAAGAGAAACCTCTTGCGAAAGAGAAATGATGGCTCATCCACAGAGGTGACAACCATACTGGTGGTAAGGAAACCTCATAAGTGTTGAGGCAGGGTTCTGTTCTTGTCTTTGCAGGAAAATACTCATCTTCGAAAAGTTAAGAGACCCTGGACATCTAGATGCCTAAAAAGAAAAAAAATAATCATCCAGATAGGATCACCAAGCAACGAGAATTATGACTAATGAGGACAGGTCATCTGAGGGTAAGAATCTCTGAATATTAACTAGAATAATATTCATGGCTCATTTAAAATCAAAACTTGCTTTGGAGTTAGACAATGGCTCTGTCTTTCTCTAAATCCAAGCATGTTGTTAAAAGAAAAATTCAGAGTTTCTGTCTCATGTCAGGACCCATATGATATGGGACAGTAAAAAGAAAGAATTTAGGAAAAGTTTTACTTTTCTTCATACCCATTTATGTCTCTATCATACCTTTCATTGAATATATGTCTGTATAACTAATGTTTAAGTTTTCCACAATGAAAATTGATTCCTGCAGTAATCATTGAAGTTTCCAGCAAGAAGATGGGGCCACACAAAAATGACTCCACCTGGTTGATATGACGTCATGATACTGATAGCGCTATTATAAGACCTGTTTTGGGTACCAGCTGCTCAAGATGGTTCCAACTAGGTTAGCCGAAATGGTGTACCTTTTTATACAGTTTTGGCCACAGTTCAGAAAAACTCTACCAAATACTCAGAGACTATTTGCAAGTATACCAGACAGTAATCTTGAAACTTAACCATCATTTTACTTTAACACGATCCCATAGAAAGAACATCACTTCCCTGACAGCTGGAAGTAATTCTAGAAAACGACATCCCCTCTCGCAACAAAGTTCGTCCTCAGGGTTAGGGACATCAATTAGCGGTTGATAATAATTGGTATAGGGTTGGGGGTTGTGGTGGAAGTTATGTAATCTCAGGGATCTCTTTGAAAAAAAAAGTAAAATTGTATGGAATAATAGATTAGTGTGAGCTTACTAACACTAATAATAATAGTGAGTAATAGAGTAAATACTTGTGAGCTATTATTTAAAGACAATTTACATTGATATAGATTCTTGTATATTAACACAAATTCAAATTATATTGAATATGTTCCTATTTCTGTCTACAATATTTGTACAACTAGGCAAAGTTATCTTGTCATATTGTATGCATGCATGCTTCTACCTCTGCTTAAGACATTTTGTATATTGACAAAATTTTAGGATATATTTGTTATATTGCACTATACATTTCGACCTCTGACCAAGAGACTTATACATTGTTTATATTTTGAGGTTATCATCCTTATTTGTTGCATAATTGTTTAAAGATTGTTTAATATTATAATATGAAGTCTTAGTCTTTAAGCTATATAGGTATTAAGAATTATAGGTCAATAGACATTCATGTTTGTCATACTTATAGTTAGACTAATCAGGTTCTTTACATAGTGATTGTATTCTGCATAGATAGGTAATCTTCAAAGAACTGTAGAATATGGCATTTAAATAACTTAGGGTTCTGTTGACGTAAGACAAGATTGTTCCTGGCAGCACTGATCCATTCCTGAGAAAATGTTGAGCACTGAAGACACTCCACTTGGAGCTTGTTTTCTTCTTGGCAAAACTGGCCTTTGAGAAAGAGGCTGCCCATGCATCGACCACGACAAAATGCACAATATCTGGACAGGACAAGCAGGACACAAGAAAAAAAAACCTGTCAAATCTTGCCAAGACAGGGTAAGAGAGTTTTGAAAAAATTCCTGTCTCTGAAAACAGTCTGTCAGTTACTCTAGGCCTCAGCCAAAGTTGGTTGCTCCAAAGTTGCAAATGAGACTTTGGTTGATTGCCCAGGAAGCCAGTTGTCTCTGTCATTTGTTGCACATTTTGGAAGTTGCTTGATTGCACTTCTTGCTTACTCAAGTAATATTATTTCCCTTTTCAGGTCTTCAATGAGGTTTAAAACTAAATAGTTGTAATTACTTTCCTCTCATGATTTGATCAAGTTATTTATAATACAAGGCTTAGACTCCTTAGGATAGGATAATTATTGAAACATTTATCACATGTTTCTTACTTGATATTGTTTATGCTGGTTGTAATTCTAATTTCATGCTTGATATATGTTTTTAATGTATATAATTTTGTATTAGACTTAGAACTCTCTTATTTAAACAAAATGGGGAAGTGCTGTAGGAAATCCTTCAGTCATTAGCCTTTAAGTTACCAGCCTACTTGGGCATGGCCTCTTTTACTATAAATGCTGATGTAAAATATGTGCTGCTCTCTCTTTTGTCTGCTGGATTCAGTTGCTGTTCCCCATTCAAGCAGAACTGTGATCTGTGAGCCTACCCCTAAATAAATAACCCTTTATTATACTCAACTCTGTGCTAGTGTGGGATTTCTTTTTTAGTGTTCATCTTCACCCTCCTACCCACAAAGTTCTGCTGTGGTCTCAACTCCTTGTTCCACTGTGGGAGTTCCTCTTTTAGGCCCCTTTCATGAAGAAGCCCATGCATCAACAGTACTTAAGACCAATAGATTCGTGTCAAGCCATCGGGATACACACCTTTAATCTCATCACTTGGGAAGCAGAGGCTTGTGGATCTCAGTGAGTTCAAAGCCAGCTTGGTCTATAAAGTGAGTTCTAGGACAGCCAAGACTGCTACATAGAGAACCCCTGCCTCAAAAAACATTTAAAAAATACCAATAAATTCCCCCACAATTGTTTTTTTGTCCTCTGTCCACTTGTCCATAGGCTGTTACCATCTGGAGGCCCCTCCAAAAGGAATAATGGTCTGTTTTTCTGGTGTGGAGAGTTCTGTCACACCATGATGAAGTCTAAGGGATCATATGTAGCTTGTGTATTCCCAAGTAACAGTGCCTGAAGGAAATAAAGCAGAACCCTCAAGGGGGTAGTTAGTTATATTGATGGGTATCCAGCAACTGGAGTTGTCCTAGGACAAGATAGTTCTCTAGGCTAATTTATGCAACAGGTTCAGAGAGGCTGAGAGCAGACTGCCTTGGATGCATGTCCACTGGATCGGGAAGGACATCAGAAGGAATAATAGAAGCTGAGCCACTGACCCCATTCTGATGTCATTTTGAGATTGTTGATTTCAGAGTTTGTTATTGGTGAGTCCTCACAGTCCAGCCCTTGCTTTGATCTACAGCACTCTTGGTGTAGGTATGGTACATCGTGCATTGACACCTGCAACTTTAAGAGCTGAGGGAATGGTAACAGTGGGACAATGTTCTGTGCACTGTCAGGCAAGTCTCTCAAGAACTGCTGGAGGCATGTGTGTCCATACTTTCTGAGGTCACCTAAGTCCTTTGGGAGTAGTGGAGATGGGAAGACAAACATGATCTCAGAAAGGACAATATCCATACTTATATGACATATAACACACCCTAAAAAGCATGTGTGGCAGAATTTCCAGCCAAGAGAGGTCTATATCTTGGCAATGCATGGTCAACATTTTCAAGTCCAACTCATTCCCTCAAGTCAGCATGAAGATTGGGGATGGTCCTATATCTGCAAGTCCCAAGTTAATTTGATGTAAGGGTAGGTCAAGCTTCTAAATAGCTTGAAAAGTATACATTAAAACCAGTGAATATAGGCACTCTCTGTTGGACTGAATGTCAGTAAAATACGCATCTCAATATTTGGATGGATGGGACCCCTGTTTTGTGTTAGCAAGGGGCCTTGGGTTCCCACTTGGGACTGTTCATGTGCAGCATGGACTATATTTGCCAACTTGTTAGATAAGTGTTAGAAACCTTAGGCCCACCACACATCTTTGTTACAATCCTTGTAGGCAACTTTAGGAGATCGGTAGTTTTATGTACTTGCTAGAAAATTCTAAGAACTCTCATCTCAAGAATTATTATTTTCCTATTTGTGGTAATCAGTCAACCTTCCTGTTTTCTTTCAGTATCTCCTTGACTGGTTGCTATTTTCTTTTCTTCTGGTTTATATGAGAAAATCTGGGACTATGAGGCATTTGGAGAATATCTTCTGGAGGGCAATGGGAGGGGACTATGGGACTATATCTCACAGAGGACATCTGGTTGGCTCTGAAAGTTGGTTTCCCTGACTCACTTGACCTTAGCTCTATGTGAGCCAATGCAACACTACCACAATGAGGGTGAGAGCTGGTATGGCAGACAGCTTCTATGAGATATAGGACTTGGTCTCTGATTTTTAATTTCTTTATTCCATGAGGTAAGCAATTTCCTCAATATTTTGCAGCTTTGAATATCTTGATATGAGGAGTTATTGTAGGCCTCAGCTACTATCAGTAAAAAGTTCTATATCTGAATTGGGGAGCAGCTCATCCTTTAATTTCAGTTGTGAGGGAAAATATCTCTCCTATAATTTCTCTGCATTCATAGAAGTGTTCTCCCTCCTCTTTAGACAAGTATGTTGTTGGGTTACATGGCCACCATTTTCTTGGGTAAGAGGAAGACCTGTCATTTCCCTTAATGTATACTTTGGAATGGGCCACTCCTTGAAACACAGCTAACTGCAGGCTGGCAGAGCTGCCTGGCAGTTGTGGTTGGTAAGCACTGTATCTGGCAGATACTCTTGGTGAGATGGGATCAGGTGGTCTTGAGGCTTCCTCTGTCCTGGCAGTTGGAGATGATAGGGAAATGGCATCACAGGCAAAGTATGATCCCCTGGGAAAGCTTCCTTGGTGCCTGTAGGCTTAACAGTTTTGCATGACCATATGTGTCTCACATCAGGACTGCACAAATTACATGACCAGAAGAGTTTCCTAATCATGGGCTGTGGAAGTTTATATATGCCTAATCCTGTGAGGTACCTAGGATGGGGTGAAGACAAGCTTATTGCTCAAGCAGAGTTTAATGGGCTGTTCTAGTAGGAACTTGCAAGACAGTATGAACCATGGAGGTCTGGATCAAAAGATTTCAGAGGTAAGGCAATGTTAGCAACGGAGCTAGGCACCATTCTTATGATGTTTTGGCAAAAAAAAGTGACTTCTTCCTGATCTCATCCTAAGAACTTGCCTGGTGCTAAATTTTTTGGTGGAATAAATTTCAATACATTCTAATAGTGACTGTATCATTAATATATTAATACTCACTGTAATGCAGATCTATAATGAAAGGGCAAGTGGGGCAAAAATGCAAAATGTACAGTTTGAAGATAAAAAGAGCACCAGGAAATTTATCTTGGTGCCACTGAAAGAAATGAAGAGATTAAAGAGAGCCCTGATCCCTATTGGAATAAATGGAGGGGGGCACTCAGATCAAGTCCTCACCCTGTTAAGCTTCTAACTTGTGAAATCCTAAGGAATTTTATGTTCCTAAAAAGCAACAACAAACCAACATTGCTCCAAATGTGATTTAAGGTGGCCAGAGTTCACCTAAGTTGGTAATAAAACTGGGTAATGTTCTGTGTTTTGCTGGTTTTAGAGTCATGAAGGAT
Source organism: Ondatra zibethicus (assembly GCA_004026605.1). NCBI lineage: Eukaryota > Metazoa > Chordata > Mammalia > Rodentia > Cricetidae > Ondatra > Ondatra zibethicus. Next base: position 16,501 of record PVIU01015385.1, on the reverse strand, counting down.
ATACTGAGGTCAGATATGTGGCAAGGAGTCCCTGAATAGAGGCCACAATGTGAAACTGTGAAAGTGAAGCCAAGCTTGCCTTGGAGAACCCAACATAATTGGAGATTCTAGAGCCCTGAGACATCTACCAAGGAGAGCTGCAAACAAGACAGGAAATGAAACCAGAGAGAGAGAGAGAGAGAGAGAGAGAGAGAGAGAGAGAGAGAGAGAGAGAGAGAGTTTGTTTCAGTCATCAAAGCCAAAAGGCTGGGACCAGCTGGGACCAGCTACACACTCAGACATCTGACATAGAGCACTAAGACACAGAATTTGCCCTGGTTGGTTTTGATCTTGCATTGGTCCAGTATTTCCTCACTATGTTCTCCTTCTTCCATTTGGGGATGGTAATATATATTCTATGACCATGTCCATTTGGAGTGTGTACTTTTTTGTGGATGGAGTATGATAAAGGAAATTGCCTTGAGTCTCAGAAGAGACTTGGACTTTAAAATGGTGATGATATTCTGAAAGGCAAAAGGTACTTTTGAAATTGGGCTAAATTGAATTTGCATTATGATGTTGACAAGAGACTATGGGGTCCAGTGAGTGAAGTATGGTATCTTGAATGAGATACCCCCTTGTAAATCTCAGTATCTGAATAGTTGGTCCACAATTAGTAGAATTTATTTGGAAAGGATTAGGAGGTGTAGTCTTGCTGGAGGAAGTATGTTACTGAGGGTGGACTTAGAACTTCCCAAAAGCTCACAACATTCCCAGTGTGGTCCCTGCCTCCTGAATGTAGATCTAGACAGAAGCTCTCAGATGCTCTTGCTGCCATGCCTTTGCTCTGCCATTATAGACTCTAACCCTCTGGAACCATAAGCCCAATTAAATGCTTTTTTTATAAGTTGCCTTTGTCATGCTGCTTTATCTTAGCAATAGAAACCCAAACTAACACATTACTCATCTATTCAAGAATATCTGGGTGGTTTTCACTTTTAGAATACTATGAATTATGTCTCTATAAATATAAATGTATAAATATTTATTGAAACCTTTCAAGTCAATACTTGTGTGTATATAAGTGAAAATGGTGAACCATATGATAATTCTACTCTAAACTTCACTTTAAATTCTACTGAGAAACTAGCCCAGGTGTTTTATAGGTATTATATACCCTTATGTGTATACTATCTTTTTAGTGTTTTAATTTTTATTTTCCTTTTGAGCAGTGAGTTTCTACCTCTTGAAAATTGCCATGCATGTTGAATTATTAGTTATTAGTAGAATAAATTTGTAAGTAATATTTCTTTACATGGTGGGTATAGCACGAATTCTAGTTGTCTTAATGATAAAAACCCAGAGTCAGATATAGGGGTTATGGCTGAAGATTAGAGAAGCAGAGAGTCCAGCCACTAGAGAGTTCTTTTACCTCTACCAATCCTCAGACCGAAGGGGAGACCCTGTCCTCAGACTGCATCTCCAGACTCCATCTGTCTCCAACATATCTTAGACTGCAACTGTCTCCACCAAACCTCAAACTTCCCTGAGCTCCTGTCTCCTTCCGCCTCATATTCCCCTCTCCACCCAGCCATATCACTCCTTTCTCCAACTCCCTACTGCTGGGATTAAAGGCACATGATCCTAAGAGCTGGGATCACCTTTGTGTGGAGCTCAGTTTCTCTTTTAGACAAATTCAATCTCAGGTAGCCCAGGATGGTCTTCAACTAACAGAGAACCCTCTGACTCTTCTTCCAGAGTCCTGGGATTAAAGGTGTGTGCCACCACTCTTTGGCCTCTACTGACTTAGTTCTTCACTCTGATCTTCAGGCAAGCTTTATTTGTTAAAACATACACAAAATATCACTACAAGTTGGGCTCCTTTTATTATTCTATTGGTAGGTTTTGTTAAACAAATGTTAATTAAATGGACAAATTTATCAATCTATTTATTACTAATGATTTATGTTGTCTGTTTAGGATATATTTCATGTCTAAAACTCATGAAGCTATTGTTTTTTATTTTATTTAAAAGTGGTTACTTTATTCTTAAGAAAGAGATATATGTATTATCAGGAATTAATTTTATTTCTGTATGAGATAGATGCTGAAATTTACTATCTTAATACATATGATGGATATGTATCTTCCATTTGTTAGAAAAGATTCACTTGTTCAGTGTACCACATTAAATCTTATCGTTTCCATTAATAAAATTTCCTGAGTATTTGTTTCTAATTTTCTGACTTTTAGTATCATTTTTCTATTTTTCCTACCCTCATAATGGATTCCTTAAATTTTTAATGCATAAATATAACAGTTTAATAAGTCTTAACACCTGATGTAATGGACATTTCAACTTTTTTATCTTATGTGTATGCAAGTGTGATATCATGTATATGTGGTTTTATGTCCATGTGCATGTGTGCAGGCATATGAGCCTGTATTTGTTATGGGCATTCATGGCTATTCTTAGCTTTTACTTGAGTGTTGGTGACTTAAACTCAGATCCTCTCACCCATTTTTCTATCTCCTCAACTCAAACCATTTTTGAGTAGTTGTCTATAAAGTTTAATTATCCTTTGAATTTCAATGAATAATCTCCCACAAATTTCTAAGAGTTTAAATATCATTTAATTTAGGTAACAATTTGTATAAGTGTAATTTACAGTATAATCTTATTTGTCAAAAATTATCATGTTTACAATGTTATTTGACACTTGTATTTATGTCATAGTTCTTTTTTGTTAGGCTACACATCTGTCATTATTGATATGTAATTTTCTTTACAGAAATATTATGAATATGTTAAAATTATTACTAAGTATATGATATTTTATATATTGTCACACATATTACATTTCAAAATGAACTTTTAAAACATAATGATATATATAATTTGTTTGATTACATTTACCCCTATCTGTAACTTTTCCCACTTTCGTATCCTTTCCTATTAACCCAACATTTTGTTCCTTATCTTTTGGGTGAGTATAAACCTGGAAGATCAAAGAAAGAGGAGCAGCCATCAGTTTCTTCTTACCTCTATTGTTCCTGCATCCAAAAGAGCTAAGATCCCATCTACACCTCACATTATCACTTCATGTCTATACCTCAAGAGTGTTGGAATTAAATGCATGTTCCACCACTGCCCTGCTTCTATGGTTAACTAGTCACAAGTTTTATTTTTCAGAACACATAATATCACACATTTCCCCCTTTTGTCTAAGTAAAAAACAAAGGTTTTAACTAACACAGAAAAATTATATGCAAGTAAAATAACTATATATACTTTTATACAGGCAATAATCACATTAACTATGTCTAGTCCATAAGCATTTGACAAATTCATGAAAAATATTCCAATATTTGTTCTCTCTTTGTAAGTCCTAAGTGCTGTACTAATTCACTTTCTATCCTAAATTGTATTACCAACCCCAACTATCTTTTTGTTTCTCTCAAACTTATATACTTTATACTTCTCTTGTGAGTTTCTTTTCTGAAGTTAACAAGCAAAGCTATAACTATCTAGTCTTCAACTCCATTAAAGACTTGAGAAGGATGCAAAATTATCTGAGTAAACAGGAATTGAAAGCAAGTGACTTCCAAAAAATGTGAGAAATGACAGAAATAATTTGCTTCCTGGACAGTCACCCAAGGTTTCTCTATAACATTAGGACATCCATCTTCAGCCTACAGGCACTGAATATTAGACCTGTAGGATATTTTGAAGGACTGCCTTACCTTGTCTTGACAAAGTTCAGTTGTTTCTTATTTTTTTAACCAATCGGGTACAATTTATGCTACTCATGCATTCTTGGTTTTGTGATCTTCCCCTAGAGTGTAGTTGACCTACCAAAGACTAGAATCTTAAAGAAAACTTATTATCTTGCACCTAACAGCTAACAATTGTTAATAGCTCTATACGTAGGAGTAGAATTTCATGACAAATGCCTATTTCCATGGTGATATTTGACCTAGCTTGAGATTACACAGGCTTTGTATATTTTTGGTACACATGTGCAGTTAAAATTTTGTGTGAGTTGGAGAAATGGCATGTCTTAAACATAAATTTCTACTAATGCATTTGATGAACATGAGTTCCTTACTGTTCTAAATCTTGGAGAACTCAGAATCATTGGAAAGTGTGCTTGAATCCATTTGTGGAAGGCTTTGTATGCACAAGTACATCAAATTGGCTTGTTATTTATTACTTGTGTCCCTTCTAAAAGTTATTGAGACAGTTCAGCAGGCAAACTGTTTGTTATGTAACATAAGGAACAGAGTATAGATCTTCAACACCCATGTAAAATATGGGAATGGTAGCTCATTTCTATGACCCTGAGGTAGCAATAGACTTAGAGCCCACTTTCCAGTAAGTCTACCCAGATTGGTGACTCCAGGTTCAGTGAGAGACTGTTTCAAAATATAGAATGTAGTGCATTTGAGAAAGATTCTTGATGTTTTCTCTATCTGGCCTCCATAATTACACATACCTGCACATTCATTGCATAGCTAAATAAACATGTACACATATGCCACATGTGTATACATACACACTCAAAGAATATTCCTTTCATATGAAGAAATACTCAGACTCAATATTTATTTATTTATTAAAATAATGTGTTTATTGGTGTTTTATGTGCATTGGTGTATTGCCTGCATGTATGTCAGTGTGAGGGTGTCAGGTCCCCTAGAACAGGAATTAACAGACAATTGTGAGTTGCATATGGGTGCTGGGAATTTAACCTGGGTCCTCTGGAAGAGCATTCAGTGCTCTTACCTGCTGAGCCATCTCTCCAGTCACCTCCTCCATTTTTGTTTTTCAAGACAGGGTTTCTCTGTGTAACTTTATAGCCTGTCCTAGAATGTGCTTTGTAGACCACTCTGGCCTTGAACTCACAGAGATTTACCTGCCTCGGCTTCCTAAGTGCTGGAATTCAAGGCATGCTCCACCACCACCTGGTTTTCATAATTTTCTCAAATTAATTTACTTATCTTGTATCCCAGCTGCAGTTTCCTCCCCCACTCCCCTCTGACCCCTCTGCTAATCCTCTCTTCCTCTGTTGCTCTTCAGGAAAGGACAGGTCTCCTGTGAATATCAACGAAACATGGCATATCAAGTTGTAGTAAGGTTAAGCACCTCCCTATGTATTATGGCAAAGCAAGGTGACCCAGTATGAGGAATAGGGTCCCAAAAGCCAGTAAAAGAGACAGAGAAACCCCTGTTCCTGTTGTTAAGAGTCCCATAAGAGGACCAAGCTACACAATTGTAACATACATGCAGAGTGCCTAGGTCATTACTATAAAGGTTCTCTGGTTGTTAGTTCAGTCTCTGTAAGCTCTGATGATCCCAGGTTAGTTGATTCTGTGAGTTTTCATATGGTATTTTTGACCCCTATGACTCCTATAATCCATCCCCTACCTCTTCTTCAGGATTCCCCAAAGTCCAATTAATTTATAGCTTGTGTGTCTGCATATTTTTCCATCAGTTTCTGGATGAAGCCTCTCTGATTGACAGTTGGGCTATGAACTAATCCATGAGTATAGCAGAATATCATTAGGCATCATTATATTGACATCTTTTTCCTTCAGGTGTGCTTGGTTCTATCCTAGGTCCCTGGATCATCCAGCCTGTGTGTCTTGGTGCTCCAGAAAATGCCATGGATGAGCTTACTTTTGTGCTGTGGGTTTTAGACTAGACTAGTCATTGGTTGCCCACTCCCTCAAACTCTAGGCCACTTTTACCTAGTACATCACATAAGCAGGACAGATTGTAGGTCAAAGGTTATGTGGCTAAGTTGGTTTCCCAATTCCTTCAATGCAAATATTATTTGGCCAGTGGAGATGGCCAGTTCATGCAGTTTTCCTATTGCTAGGAGTCTTAGCTTGGGTCATCCTTGTAGATTCTTAGGAGACTCCCTTGTGCTAGGTTTTTACCTGACCTACAAAGGCCCCCTTTTCCAGTATTCTCTTTCAGTACTCTCCCCTCCACCTCCCCAACATGATCACTCATGTTCCCATTTCCTCCCTTCCTCAGTCTACTTACAAAATATCTTCTATTTTGCCTTCCCAGGGAGATTCGGTTGTCATTGCTGCCTCCCCCCAATCCTCCTTGTTATCTAGTCTTTCGGGGTCTGTAGATAATAGTATAACTATTTTTATTTTACAGTTAATACCCACTTATGAGTGAATACATACAATGTTTCTCTTTCTCAGTCTGGGTTACCTCTCTCAGGATGATTTTTTCTAGTTCCATCTATTTGCTTTCAAATTTATTTCCTGGTGTCCATGCAACTGAATAATACTCCACTGTCTAAATGTACCACATTTTTTTATCCATTCCCTAGTTTAGAAACATCTAGGTTTTTTCCAGGATCTGGCTATTATGAATAATGCTACTATGAACACAGTTGAACAAGTGTCCTTGTGGTATGATTGAGCATCCTTTGGGTATATGCTGAAGAGTTGTATAGTTGGGTCTTGTGGTAGATCAATTCCCAGTTTTTTGAGAATACATTGTATTGATTTCCAAAGTCAGCCACAATAATCTTAAGGAAGGTAAAGTTAAGTACACAACTAGATATCCACCCATACTTATTGAGGTGGAAGGAATCCAAAAAAAAGTAAAGGTGAGAAGTATGTTAACGTGGAATACAAATTAGTACGAATATTATGGAAACAGAATGGAGATGTCTTAATGAATTAAAGGTGGAAGTATCATGTGAACTGCAAATCCCCCAACTGGGTATCTATTTCTCCTAAACACTAGATAAGATTATGATGCTGAAGAGACATCTGCATTCCCATATTCATTGCAATATTACTCACTAAAGCCAAAATATGGAATCAACCTATGTATTCTACTTTGAACTAATGGATAGAGATGATATTGTGTAAAAACACAATGGAATGTTATTTGGTATTTAAAAGTAAAACAACTTCATACTTAAAACAACATTCATGAAACATGAATATTATTCTGTCAAATAAACCAGAAAGAGAAAGACAAATGCATATTGGTGACTATCAAAGACTGGAAAACAAATGATTATGAAGTCATTGTACAAAAGATGCCAAAAATTACTGAGACAACAATGACAATATGTTTTTTTACATATTGAGCTATTCAGTAAACTTTTTTGGTATAGTGAGAATTGTGAATGGCATATAGCTGATAGGTTATTCTTTTTTGAATTTCTTGATAGGCACTGTGTTTTGTTTGGATAAATACTGCTATTTGTGATATAATTTTTAACCCCTTTTACACTTCTAACATTTTCTAAGTTGTAGATGACCTTGGTTGGCTCAGCTCACTAACCTCCTCACTTTGTTTTCAGAATAGCTGTAGAATGTTATGAGAATGTAAAATTCTGAAATTAGAATAAATGCTCAGTATTAACTTGAGATATATAACCATCACTCCTAGAACAGGGTACACTGAGATATTTTTCCAAGCTGGGAAATTTTGTACTAGTTTATGAAACACAGTTGTTCAGTGTTTTAAGTGTGTCTCAGTCTTGTGTGGGCTGTGCACATTTGCTGAGCCTTAAGGTATAAATTACTTTGTGTCCTAGACCTATATTTTCCTTTCTATTGTTTTATAAGTAGTAAAATCTCTTTTCTTAACCTGTAGTGTGATGATTCTATGTTACTTCATTCCTTTAAGTAGATTGATATCACATGCATGCTGATCCTTTATCACAGTATATGAGCTCTGAGAACTGCTTATCTTGCAAATTTTGAGCATCTCTTGTCCAGCCTTACAATGTTTTACATTATATATTGACAAGTGAGTCCTCTACAGATCTATAGATTCTTTTCAAATAGTTTCCTTTATTCAGAATTCTGCCTTCTGTATTCAAACATCCTCAGACTCTGAACTCTGGTTTTCTCTCCCTAAATCAGAAAAATCACTGTTCTTTGTTTGAGATCGCCTGCAATTTGAATGCCGGAACTATCGCATATAGGGGATATAATGTTTTTTTTCCTATTTTGGATCTCATATTTGTTATTTGTTGTCCAATATCTGTAAAAAGATACTTGATATTTTGCATAGTTTTCTAATCGATTACATTGGGAACTTAAGTCTAGCTCTTATTGCTACAACAGCTGATAAATAGTTGCTGCTTACTATAAGTATAATGTTTTATATGTGAATTGATGGTTCAGTCAACAGCAATCCTCTTTCTGAGGCTTCTAATAACTGACTGCATAAATGTTGTAATTCACATACTGGCTTAAAGAATAAAATTTTATTTGAATTCAAAATCATGACTATTGGCTAATTTCTCCTTTGAACAAAGCTAGCACACCACTCTTCATTTAAATATGGCACTCCTATATTTTCACACACTGACAATTTTCTTAACACTTTGGATTAGCTCTACATTTTGTTGCAAATTTATGCATCTTATTCAAGAATCCTTATATAGTGTCTTGGTTACTGTCCTGCTGTAATGCAATACCATGATGAAGGCAACTTGTAATAAAAAGCATTTAATTGGGGGCTTCCTTATAGTATCACAGAGTTGTTTCATTATCATCATGGCAGGGAGTGTGGCAGCAGGCAGGCAAGCATAGTGTTGGGGAAGTAACTGAAAGTTATCATCTCATCTTCAAGTTAAAGGCAGAGAGAGAGAGAGAGAGAGAGAGAGAGAGAGAGAGAGAGAGAGAGAGAGAGAGAGAG
>PVIU01015384.1:0-48562 GCA_004026605.1 Ondatra zibethicus | reverse complement strand
GGCTCTGTGGGGCAAAGGAGGCCCCCTAGCAGGGGACTCGCCCTTCCCCCAAGGCCTCAGCCCGGGTGGGCCGAGCTCGGATGGAGCCGGGACCACGCAGATGAGAAGGGATGCCCGGGGGCAAGCAGGGTTGGGATAAGCAGCAAAGCCAACAGAGGGGAGCCCCAAGTGGCCAGAAGGTCCCGGGGACAGGCTGGGGCCCACTCACCAGGGTCCAGCTGAATCCACGGAAGCTGGTTGGGCGAGGTTCCCAGTCCCAAGGGCAGGCCTACTGAGGGTTGCCCGCTCCTCTCTGCTCGGCTCTGTGGGACAAAGGAGGCCCCCTAGCAGGGGACTCGCCCTTCCCCCAAGGCCTCAGCCCGGGTGGGCCGAGCTCGGGTGCAGCCGGGACAGGGTCCAGATGAATCCGCGGAAGCTGGTTGGGCGAGGTTCCCGGTCCCCAAGGCAGGCCTACTATAAAATTCATCTTTATCTGAGGTTTCATTGGACAAGCAAGCACTGAAAATCTGAGGAAAAAACTATTAGTGTGATTTTTCAAGGTAGTGACTATGTTGAGGATAATAGAAAGTTCTATCAAATGATGTTATATTTCAATGGAATTGAATAGTATTTGATTGGATATTAACTTTACTGACTTGATGGAAAATAAGAGTCAAAGAAAATGCTTGAAATCAAAATTGTCAGTGATCAATTATATGAACTATTTTGCATTAATGGGAGTAATATTTAAAATATATAAATGTTCCCTGCTGTAGGAATTCCTACAGCCAGTAGACTTTAAGTTACGCGCCTACGTGGGTGTGACCTCTAATACTATGAATTTCGATATAAAGCATGCATCTGGCCTCTCTCTTCTGGTTGTAGGATACAGTTGCTGTTCCAGTTCAAACAGAGGACTGTGATCTTTGAGTCTGTCTACCCATAAATAAAATCCCCTTTATTATACTCAATTCTGAACTAGTGTGGGATTTCTTTTTAGTGTCTGTCTTCAACTGGTGCCCACATAGATCTGAACTCCATACCTACCAGGTGAACTGGCTTAAAGCCTAACTCGTCCACAGCCCAGAATTCTCCCATCCCTTCCTGCTTGGCTTGCTTTTACCTACTAAGCAGTATTTTCTAATCCCCCACCACAGCAGAGCTAACTGCTTGGGTCGACTTGGAAATTTCCCAAGCTCACGCACATTTCCCCCCACCACTGCTGCATTCCCCACCGCATGGCAATTTGTGCAGCTTCTGGTTTGTGCTCCCTGCTTGTGAGTTCTGGGATTCTTGTTCCGGGTACAGAATTGATTCAATTGCTTTTAATTTGTCAAGAAAAGAATATTTCTCAGTATTTAACCAGCACCAAGGTGGGACATAAAAGCAGTGCTGGACTGTGTGTGGTGCCACAGGTTATGCCGCCACTAATTGCAATTCTGCAACCACGAAACTTGCTGGGATATAAAGATAATTACACCTAAAACAATTCACCAGACCTTATAACAGGTAAATATTTTATTTATTAATAAATCAATAAACTTGAAAGTTATGTAATGGCAGACAGTATTACCATTGAGAATTTTAGTAACCTTTTTGATAATACAATGGATTGTATTCTTCAGGCATATATGGTTACTATGATTCATCCATTTATAAGATATTGTGACTCAGTTTTTTTCTTCATATTATATCCTTAAGAAAATGGTTTGATAACAGAGCCAAGAATGAGGCACTTTTAGAAATGATACAGTCTTACAGACTAATAATGAACAGCTCGTTGACAGGATTAATACCATCAAAAATCAAAGGTTATCTGAAAAAATTGATACTATTGAAAAAGGTAACATTACTCTGACAGACAAAACTGAATCCATGTCAAAGGGTACTGAGAAATTATCTGAAAGAATTCATACTGTTGAATTTGACAATCAAAATTTCTTAAAATTATGATAAGTTAGCAGATAGAGTATCTCTCCAGGAAGGCAATCTGCATGCTATTCAAATAATGTCTAAGTATGAAATGCTATTTAAAAACAACAACAACAACTTCAAACCTTAGAATCACATGTACAGAATGAGGATCAGAGGCTTGGTGCCTCGGCCAGGAGATTGAGGCTTCACAAAAGACAGTAGTAAAAAAGATTTAAAATGATTAAGGAAATTATTGCAGCTGATGAGCAGGGAAAGAAGGTACAAGGACAGGATTTAACATTGCCAGTATCCATCAGAGATGACTTACCCAGGGTTTTAGCTTCCTACCTTGTAATCTACTCTGGCAAAGCCTCAAGTTCTGAAGGCCCAAAAGGATACAGAGAAGGTAGATCGATACCTATAGGAATGAATGATCGAAAAGAAATTAAGCAAGTAGTAGTAACTTATGGTTTGCATTCCACATTTGTTAGGGACATGGTAAAGACATGGGCTTCTAGCATTAAGGCCATGCCACATGATGGGCTTTAGTTACTTTCAGCAGTCCTGAATGATGGGCCTCCACTGATGTGAAAATGTTATTTCAGGGAAGAAGCAAAAATTTTAGAACAACAGGGAAAAGCAAAACTTCCCAAGATCAAATTCTTGGTTAGGGCACTTATGCTGACCAACAGACTCAAACTCTTTAAGATAAACTAATCTTGTCCCTATGCCACAAAGCAGCCTTAAATGCTTGGGATAGGACCAGAAAAATGAATTGAATCATATACCAGGGTTAAATAGGGCCAGAGAGAACATTTTAGTGACTTTTACAAATATTAACTAAGGCTATACAAATAGGAGTAACAGCCCCAGATGCGAGACAAGTACTTACTGAATCTCTGACTTTTGAAAATGCTAACTTAGAATGCAAAAAGATACTTGGGCCTTTAAAAGTTAGATCAGCACAAATGGATGAATGGATCCTACATACCATGAACATTGAGACATTTGTCTATAATACTGAATCTTGGGTAGGAAATGGAATTTTCAAAGGTATGAGGAGACATCAAAATGCCAAATGTTTAAATTGTGGTAGAATAGGACATCTGAGAAGGGATTATATACAAGGAACTCATGGGAATAATATCTCCTCTGGGAATAGCAAGACTCAGACTTCAGGTATATGTTGAAGGTGTGGCAAAGGCTGACATTGGATCAGTGAATGCAGATCAACCAAACACAGACAAGGCAACCTGATACCATTGGGAAACTCCTTGAGGGTCTCCTGAAGGCCCCCAAGTCAAAAGTGGTCCAGTCATTCCTAGTCACTGTGGAGGACATGTCTCACCAGGAAAATTAAAATATCCAGAGCCTTCTGTAAAAAAAAAAAAAAACAAAAAAAAAAACTGTTCTGGATGATGGAATAAACATGGAGAATGAACCAAAAATTCCAATAGGAAATAGGAAACATATATTCTGGCAGACTTCTATAAATGATCAAAGACCAAACTAAGAGAGCATATAAATGGCATTGTAATTTTGAGTTTGATTGACACAAATGTGGATGTATCATTACTCTAGAATCTTGGCTGCCAAATTGGCCTCTTCAAGAGGCAGATTTTCAATTACTAGGAATTGGACCCAGTCTCAAGTGAAACAAAGCATGAGATAGGTTGAATGCATAGGGCCAGAAGGGGAGAAAGGAAGTCTGAGGCCATATGTGGCTAGTATTACAGTGAAATTATGGGGTTGTGACCTGCTGCAGCAATGGAATAATCAGATTAACATTCCTACAATGCCCCAAACTAATAATTCTAGGAAAGATATTATAAGGTGCTATACACAAAGGTCACCAGCCATTCAGGCTGTATAAGAACACACAGCAACTAGCAAACCATTAGAAGTACCAATGGCCCTAACGTTAAAATGATTAACTGAGAAACCAATATGGGTTAAACAATGGCCGTGAACAGAAGACAAACTGCAGGCTTTAGAACAGCTGGTATAGGAGCAACTATATGCTTACCATATTGAAGAATCAACCAGCCCTTGAAATTCTCCTCTATTTGTTGTTAAAAAGAAATCTGGTAAATGGAGAATGGTGACAGATCTAATAATGTTATCTAACCTGTGGGTCCTCTACAGTCTGGGATTCCTCTGCATTCTCTATTACCAAAAGGATGCCCTCTTATTGTTATTGATTCAAGAGATTGTTTCTTCACTAAACCTTTACCAGAAAAGGATAGAGAAAAATTTGTCCTCACAGGTACTACTTATAATAATTCTCAATCTACTAGGAGGTTCTAGTGGACGATCCTTCCATGGGGAATGCTCAATAGCCCAACCCTATGCCAATACTATGTAAGTCAGCCATTGGAAATAACACATAAATTTTTAAATCTATAATTTACAATTATGTGGATGACAATTTACTATCTCATTCAAACATAGATACTTTAGAAAGAATGTTTGAAGAAGTAAGGAAAGTTTGAAAGTTTTGCCAAAATGGGGATTAAAATTGCTCCTGTGAAAATACAGGGAGAAGAGTCTGTCAATTACCTAGGCTATAAAATACATTTACAGAAAATATATATAGAACATAAAAGGCACAAATTAGGAGAGACCTATTGCAGACTCTTAATGACTTTCAAAGATTGTTAGAAGACATTTCCAGTCTACGACCAGCTGTTGGGATAATACCTGATTAATAGTTTATTAAACTAAACCTTAGATTGTGAGAAAGACTTAAATAGTCCCAGAGAATTAACAGCTGAAGCACAAAAGGAATTGACAATTGTTGAGGAGAAATTACAGGAGTCACATGTGGATAGGGTGGATCCAAATCTTAATTGTATTCTAGTCATATTGTCTTCCAGAATTTCTCCTACAGAGCTTTTAAAGCAAAGAGACAATATTATATTAGAATGAAGCTTTTTACCACATAAACCAAGTAAAAAACTAATAACTTATGTACAAAAAGTCTCTGAATTAATTTTTAAAGGTAAATTGAGACTTTGTCAATTAGCAGGTATAGCAGAGATTATACTGCTTTTCACTACTGATGAAATAAAAAAAGTTATGGGAAGACAATGAACCATGGCAAAGAGCTTGTGCTAATTTTTTGGGAAATATTAATAGCCATTATCCTAAAAGCAATAGACTTAACCTTCTAAAGAGAACTTCTTGCATTCTTCCCTGAATTGTATGTGATGCTCCAATAACTGGACCCTGTACATTTTATACTGATACAAATAAATCGGGGAAGGCAGGATGAAAATCAGAAGAATTAAGTAAGGTGGAACAAAGCCCTCAATTCTGTCCAGATGGCAGAATTATATGCTATTATCATGGTGCTAAGGGATTTTAAAGAACCTCTTAATATAGTTACTAATTCACAATATAAAGAAAGAGTTGTCTTACATATTGAAACCACCGAATTTATACCAGATGATACAGAATTGACTTTATTATTCATAGAGGTTTAAGAAATAATCAGGAATAGGCTTTATCCTATATACATAACACATATCTGATCCCATACAGGTCTGCCAGGTTCTCTAGCAAAAGGTAATGCAGTAATTGATCTATTATTGATTGGAAGTGTGTTGAAGGCCTCAAAATTTTATAAGAAACATCATGTTAATAGCAAAGGTTTAAAGAAAGAGTTTTCTATTACATGGTAACAAGCCAAGGAAAATATAAAAAGATGTCCTACTTGTTCTTTCTATAAACAAATACTACTACGTGCAGGGAGTAACCCAAAGGAATAAAATCTGACAGATGGATGTGTTACCTTTGCAGAATTTGGAAAATTAAAATATGTATACCACACCATTGACACTTATTCAGGTTTTCAACAGGCAACTGCTTTGAGCTCAGAAAAGGCTGATTTAGTAATCACATATTATTAGGCATTCTAGCCATCATTGGTATACCTGAACAAATAAAGATAGATAATGGTCCAGCATATGTCTCTAAGAAAATGAAACAGTTTTTCACTTATTATAATATTAAGCATATTACAGGTATATCACACAATCCTACAGGTCAGGCAGTTGTAGAAAGATCAAATCGAACTATAAGGGATATATTAAACAAACAGAAGGGGATGGAAAATACCCCCAGAAATAGATTACATAATGCTATATTGACCTTGAATTTTCTAAATGCTAATGAGAAAGAAACAACATCAGCAGAGAGACACTGAATAATAAAAAGTCTTCTGAATTAAATCAGCCCCATGTATTTCAAGAGTATGTTGACCTCACAATAGACCCCAGGAGATGTGCTACATTGGGGAAGGGGTTTTGCTCTTGTTTCCACAGGAGAAGAAAAACTATGGATATGATTGAAAAGGAGAAACCTCTTGAAAAAGAGAAATGACAGCTTATCCACAATGGTGAGAACCATACAAATGGTAAGGAAACCTCAAAAGGTTTGGGCAGGGTACTGTTCTTGTCTTTGCAGGAAAATACTCATCTTCAAAAATTCAAGAGACCCTAGATGTGTGGATGCTGATGGAAGGAAAAATAACTATCCAGTAAGGATCATCAAGAAAAAGAAATATGCCTTGCAAAGACAAGTGATAAAAACACATACATGCATACATACATACATATATATGTATATATGTGTGTGTGTGTGTGTGTGTGTGTGTGTGTGTGTGTGTGTGTGTGTTCATATAGAGCTGGCTTTGGAGTTGGACACTGGCTCTGTCCCTCTCTAAATCCAAGCATGTTGTTAAAATAAAAATTCAGAGTTTTTGTTTCATATCAGGGACCATGATATGGGACAGAAAGAAAAAAGAATTTAGAAAAAAATTTTACTTTTCTTCATATCTATTTTGTCTCTATCATACCTTTCATTGAATATATATGTCTGTGTATGTCTATATAAATAGTGTTTACATTTTCCACAATGAACAATGAATTTTCCTGCAGTAATTTTCAAAGTTTCAGGAAGAAGATGGGGCCCCACAACAATAACTCGACCTGGTTGATATGACATCATGATGCTGATAGCACTACTATAAGACCTCTCTTTGGGTACCAGCTGCTCAATATGCTTCCAACTTGGTTAGCTGAAATGGTGCACTTCTTTACAACATTCTGGCCAGAACTCCAAACAGGAACCTCAAAAATAAACCTACCAAATACTCAGAGACTATTTGCAATTATACTAGACAGTAATCTTGGTACTTAACCATCATTTTACTTTCAGAGGATCCCATAGAAACAACATCGGCCTCATGACAGCTGGAAGTAATTCTAGAAGACCACCGCCCCTCTCCCAACAAAGTTTGTTCTCAGGGTTAGGGATATCATTTAGGGGTTATTTTAATTGCTATAGGGTTTGAGGTAGGGGGAAATTTTATAGGCTCTGGGATCTCTTTGAAAAATAAAAGGGAAATTTGGATGGGATAATAGATTAGTGTGAGCTTACACTAATAATAATAATGTGAGTAATAGAATGAATACTTGTGAGTTATTATTTATAGGCAATTACATTGATATAGATTCTAGTATATTGATACAAAGATAAATTATATTGACTATTGTATGAATGCATGCTTCTATCTCTCTTTTAATCATTTTTATATATTGATATATATTTATCATATTGCAATATACATTTCTACCTCTGATCAAGATACTTATATATTGTTTACATTTTGAGGTCATTGTCCTCACTTGTTTCACAGTTGTTTATTGTATAATATTCTAATATAAATTCTTAGTCTTTAAGTTATATAGGTACTAAGAATTATAGATCAATAATCATCTATGTTTGTCATACTTATAAGTTAGACTAATCAGTTTCTTTAGATACATAGAGATTGTATTCTGCATAGATAGGTAATCTTCAATCACTTCAAAGAGCTGTGGAATATGGCATTTAAATGACTTAGGGTTCTGTTGAAGTGAGACACAATTGCTCCTGGAAGCACTGATCTATTCCCAAGAGAATGTTGAGCACTGAAGATACTTCACTTGGATCATGTTTTCTTCTTGGCAAAACTGGCCTTTGGGCAAAGAACTGTCCATGCCTCAGCCACTGACAATATGCATGGTATCTGGAAATGGATAAGCAGGATTGTCAAATCTTGCAAAGACAGGGTAAGAGGGTTTTGAAAAATTTCCTGCCTCTGTAAATGGTTTGTCAGTTATTCTACGCCTTAGCCAAAGTTGGTTACTTCAACGTTGCAAATGAGTCTTTGGTGATTGCTCAGGTATTCAGTTGTCTCTGTCATTTGTTGCACATTTTGGAAGTTGCTTGATTGCACTTCCTGCTTACTCAAGTAATATTATCTCCCTTCTCGGCTCTTCGATGTGGTTGAAGACTAGATAGTTGCAGTTACTTTCCTCTCATGACTTGGCCAAGTTATTTACTATACAAGACTTAAGCTAGTTAGGATAGGATAATTATTGAATATATTTGTTCTTATTGTATATAATTTATATTAGGGTTAGAACTCTCTTATTTAAACAAAAGGGGGAGGTACTGTAGGATGTCCTACAGCCAGTAGTTACCCACCCACTACAGTGTGGCCTCTTTATACTATTTATGCCCATGTAGAACATGTGCCTGCTTTCTTTTCCGGCTGCAGGATTCTGATTTGTGAGTCTATCCCTAAATAAATGGCTTTCATAGACCTTCAGCCACTGAGACTGACGATGATGATCCCTTACTGAGGACAAAGATGAGTACATGCTTCTAAGTTTGCATAGAAGGGAAGAAGGGAAGAGAGATGCACTTGCCAAACTTTCAATTATTTGACACAATACACTGAGCAATACTGGCCATGTGCTCTCAGCTAAGTACAGGAGAGTAGAAAACCTTTGGGAGCAAAGGGAGACTTGGTTTGCAGTAAAAGTCAGCTAGATACCTGGTGCATGAAGATGATTGGGATAGAAAGGTGTAGCTTCCTGTTCAGATGCTGAAGTTTGCCTTTAACTTTCAAATTTCACCTTGTGGTAGCTTGATTAAAACTTCTGTGAGTAAACTGAAAATATGTAAAGTTTGCCTCACTTGAAGAAGGAAATGGAGTAAGAATCACAGCGGTTCACTGAACTTTACCATGGACTGCACATTTCTTAATGAAACATTTTATTTTATTTTCTAACCCTTGCTAACTTCTCCATGCTGAGTCCTTCCTGGCTTTATTGCATTGTAGCTCAGATGCACTTGTTGGTTTTTATGTTCACCCTACATTCCACCACACCTTAAAATTCAGCATTCACTGTGTTATTTTTGTTTTATTTTGTTTGCCTGCTGTTTTTGAAATCGGTCTCACTTTGTCCATGCTAATCTTACATTGCAACTGAAAATTCAGTTTGAATATAACTGCAGTTTACCGACATGCCCCACTATATGCACCACAGCTTTGGTCAGACTGCTTTTTGTTTGCAATGATGATCCCAGATTTTACAGCACTGCTCTGAATCATTTATGATCCATGTATCCTTTACTCCCTAAAGGGCAGAACCATGAAAACCTGGCTTTTGCACTCAGTCATTAAAAGTTACAAACACATAGAACATGCAATTAATAAAGATTTCTTGAATGGATGAATATTTGCTTGCCTTTGTTTTGCTGGGTTTAGCCTTTTGGTTTTTCATGACATGCAGATTCTTCCTAATCCAACTGTTTTGCTTTCTCCAGGACCAGTGTGAGATGTATCAAATGTTATCTTATATTCCCCAGCATGTCCAGGGTCCTGAGCATCCATTTTTCTTTTTGTTAAGTCTAATCTATCTTTGAATAATTAGTATTTAAACCATTAAAGTCTTTCTCTTGGCAAATTACCAAGATAATAATAAAACCACAAAAATGTCTTTTCTCCTGTGCCTTAATAAAATATAATTAAAATTTAATAAAAGCTCTGAATTTCCATTTATCAAATTCTGCACATCCTGAGGGAGGTAGCAGCAGTGTTACAACTAGACCAATTAAATAGACAGTTGTGGTTAAACTCTTTAATCCACATAAAGGTGAGCATAATTCTGTGCTTAACATTCCAGAATTGCTCATAGCGTTTTGAACAGAATGTCCATTTTTATTCAGTCCTAACTATGTTACAAAGAGTCCTTACTGATTATGTTTGCTAATCTAATAATAATGCTGTTTCTATCAGGTTTCCTACATTGCCCACTTTTCTTCTGGATGATTAATAAACTAAAGTCATTATTTTAAACTGTATTTCCCCTCACATTTACCACCATAGCTGCTGCAGAGAAGAAATAACAGCAAATAAATAAATAAATGAAAGGAGAAAGGGGAGCATATATTTTTAACTACAAAAAGATATTTTTTTAAATGTCTAAAATATCCATGAAAGATTTTGCAAGATCATGCAGATAGTTCTTTTTTATTAAATGTGAAAAATATATTGTAAAACATCACTGAAAAGCAAGTTATCTTTCTTTTGTTATCCCTCTGAAAATAAGCACAATTCAGTCTCTTAAGTTTATTAAAGATTGAAAAGAAAAATTATAGGTTTCTTTGTCAGATATTTTGGGACATTGTCTTGTGTCCTGTAAGTTTCTTTTATAAAGATATATATTTACATAAGTCTGAGTTCTTGCTAGGTTTTGAAATTCTGAACTGTATCGATTGCACCTGAAACTGTGCAGGAAAATTTGGGATCGTTCCTTCTCTGTGCATTAGCTGGTGGTTCTGAGGAAAGGCTAAATACACAAGTATGTATGTTGTGGTTTGTTTTGACTAACCACGGGATAGACCTTACCACTGCTTAATAAGACATTTAAAATTCCAACATGAAGGGTAAGTTTCATATTTCAAGCTCAATCAATCCTGGTTACAGCTCCCAAAGGAGACATTTTTCTAGAACTTAGGAGAGCCAGCAAAAATCCAATGTAGATTCCTTTTTATTATTAATTTGAATGTTTTCATGTCCAGAAAAGACAAAACTGATGACTTTGAAATGTAATATTCTTTATAAAGAAAATAAAGAGTAGGATTTTAACCATCAAGATCTGTGTATTTTGATGATGGTTAATATTCACATTTTTAAAAAATTGTTGTCAACCTTTGGTATTCTCATTTCTTAAAAAAGCTATGACTCAATATATCCTTAAAATATCAGTGTGGGGTCCTTAACATCTAACTCTTGAAAATAATTTTGATTGAAAAATTCTATTATGGGACTGGAGAGATAGCTCATCAGTTTAAAGCATTTGTAAAGGACTGGGGTTTAGTTCCGAGCACCTACAGGATGACCAAAGACAATCCATAACTCCAGATCTAAGAGGTCTGAAACCCCCTTCTGATCTCTTAGGCAGAAAGTTTTATTTTTAATAAGTGAATACACTACTTAGGATATATAATTGGCATGAATACACAGGAGGAAACAGTGAAGATTATTTTGAAACTAATTAAAACATTGTCATTTGTTTAATAGCCAATAAAGTATTTAAAACTGTTTCACTTGCTTTTATTTTTTAAATATGCTATTGAAACTTTTAATGTTAATTCCAGGAAAAGGAAAATATTGTGACACGTATTTTGCTCCCATTCCATCTGACTAAAATTATGTTAGAGCTAGTTCAATTCTTCCAAATAAATAGAACCAACAACAGCTTTAATCTCTTTCAGCATTTGCTGTCATTAGTTTTGAATCATTAGTTCTCAATTATTTATTTATGCATATGTCTTTATATATACATATATATTATATATATAATACCTTAGTATTTTCACTTATCAGTCAAACTAAATACTACATGATTTGCACACCTGAGTCAATTCATTCATTTTCTTGTGATAACTGAATTTAAGACTCCTTTAGACCCAGAAATTCTTTTGTAGAAAAAAAATACTGAACCATCTGCAGCCTCAGAATTATTTTAAAGAACACTCTCTTGTATATTAAAATACTCTTTACAATGCACTTCAAAGTATGGTTAAGCACTTTCTTTCAATTTTCAAGTGATATAAAGTCAAGATTAGACAGGTTTTTTGTTGTTTGCTCTTTAAAGGCTGTACATAATTTGCAATTTCCCCACTGCAATATTTTACTGCAGTCTCGTTGCTCTTACTCTTAAATAATCAGCTCTGAGAGTAAATTAGAAACTGGATGTCTGCATGACAAAAAGAATCAGAATGGAATGAAGGACAGGCTGTGATGAAGAACAGGTACCTAACATGGGGTGACAGTGGGAACAGGGGGACAGACGACCTAGAAAACCACAGACACAGAATGTTCATGATGTATTATTAGATTTAGCCATTTAGTAAAGTTCATCTGAGCATTTTCATTAACAATTCTTAATAAATATGTGAGTTTCCAGGAAGAGAACTCAATTCTGGCTTATTTCAAACACATATAATGCCGTTTTTTTTTTTTTTTTCATTTTGACTCATTGGGTATCCTGTGCAGTATTTTGAGGTCCTTACAAATTCATTAGATGCTTTCTCCATGGAAAGCTTGTTAGTAGGGAAAGCATCACCAAATAAGACTGATACACCTATTAGATACCTTCTGATACTCTGTTCTCCTTGGCTCAATTGGGGGCAGGGGAGGAAAATTCTCTTATCTAGGACAATCTACTATGAAAACCGGCCTATAGAAATTTGGGCCTCTCAAATTTGTGCCTAGGATTTCATCAGTAGGATCAATCCAATCTTTTCCTCAGTCAACAGTCAATAATCAGATGGGGTGGCATGCCAAAGACCTATTATTATTAGAATAATCCACCAGAATAGTTTACAGTCCAGACTATTTCAAGGCCAAGGCTCGACTTCACCTGGTCTCAGATTTACTTCAACTCTCTTCCCTTTGCTGTTGGCCTCAAGGCTGTCTCCTGCTACATGGACATAGCTTAAGAGTCCCTATTAGGGAAACTAACATATAGCAGTAGATTAACTCATATAAATAAGGATGGAAAAAATATTTTGAAAAGCGGGTCTACTTTTAACTAAATAGTACCTATGCCAGGTACTGGGTGAAAAGGTACAAGAAGCCATGCACGTTTTTGAGAAATCCTTATCAATATTGCACTGTTATTATTTCCAATTCATAGATACAAAAGTAGAATTTTTGAGTAAGCAATTTTTCCAAAGTTCTCAGAAAATTGAAGACTCGGGCTTTTTTTTTTTTAACCCAGAAGCTATTGTTCTAAATATGTTCCTACAAAATTAGGCATGAAATGAGTCATTCCAGAAGGGAGATTTACAAACCAAGAAGATAACTCTGCCTGCTGAAAGATCGGAGGTGTTAGAACCCCAGAACCACACAAAATGGAAATGGAGGAATGTACCTGTAACATAATACAGGGGATGTGCATGGAGTAAGGGTAGATTTCTGAAACTCATTTACTTGTCAGTCTAACTATATGAATGAGCTTAAATTCAATACAGACTCACTCTCAAAAAATAAAGGAGAAGAGCGACCAAGAAATGACCAAGGAAAGTATACCTGACATCTGCATTTGGCTTACATATGTATACTTGTACACACACACACACATAAACACACATTCACACACACACACACACACATATATATACATACATACACACAATATGCACATACAGGTATACAAACACATACATATTCGCATGCATACACACACACTGAATTCTTACAAAATTATGATTAGGGAAATGTGGACTTGAGTCATACGGAAATTTTTTGAACAGTCTTTGTAACATTCCCATAATCATAATGTTTTAAAAATAAAGAATGTATCTCTTTAAGTCAAATAACTCATGTTAAAGACTTCATATTATAGGTAAAATTTTCTAAAAGGAAGCCTCTGGCGACTATAATCTGTGAATGGGAGATTCTATTGGACACTCAGAGTGTAAGAGGTGGAGTACAAGGTTGGAAACCTGTACCTCTATGGAGGAAAATCACGTACCTAAGAACACTACCCACAGTCAAGCATACTGTGCAATGGTGTCCAAGGTTGGAAACCTGTACCTCTATGGAGGAAAATCACGTACCGAAGAACAATACCCACAGTCATGCATACTGTGCAATGATGTCCGTTTTTAAGGAGGAGGAACATTTGGAAATTTGGAGGAACATTTTACAACAGAATGAGTCTTGGAGATAATTGTGCTAAATGGAACACGACAATCTTTCTATAAGTTAGCCTTTTTAGACTGACAGCTCCAGTTCTTTGAGGTACTGGGAGCAGTCAAAACCTTAGACAGTACGTGGAAAGGGAGCTGGAGAGCAGGATACTGGAGACGGGAAGACGGTTTGTAATAGGGACAAATTTCAGTTGCGGGAGCAAAGTATGTTCTGCACACAGATGGCGGAGCTGGTAGTACAGTCTCCTGAACATACTTAATCTTCCAGAATGTACACTTAAACTTTTAATAGTGTATCTTTTGCATAGGTATGTTTACTACAATAAAAGATGTTAAATGCCAAAATAAACTAATATCAACATTTCTTTGAAAAAAACCCTATGATACATTTATATTCTCTTTAATACCTCTTAGTTTTTGTAATGGCATAAGAAATAAATCAAGAATTTAAGAATAAGTTGTTAAATAAAAAACTCAGGAGACCAAGATTTGTATTCAAGGAAACACAGAAAAGCTGTGGTTCCATAGAGAAATGTGGAATTATTTTAATTTTTTTGCTCTTATGTATCTATTCTCTATTTACATCATTTCCCCTCCTTCTGTTCCCTCCAAGTCTCTTCTCCCTTTCAAATTAGTGGAATCTTTTTCTTCATTATTTTCATACACACATATAAATAATTATACATTCAACCTATTCAACTCACTGAGTCCATTTGGTGTTGAATATATATATATATATATATAGCATTGAATATATATGTATACTGTATGTGTATGTGAAACATACATATGTTTTATATACATATAATTTATATTGCTGAATCCATTTAGTCTTACTTGCATGGATGTTCTAAGTGATGACCACTTGATATTGAATAACCAATTGGGGGGGTCGTCATAATAGAAGAGTAATTCTCCCTTTCCCAGCAATCATATATTGACTGAAACATTCCATCTAGGCATGAGAGCTTGTAGGATTTCCCCCATCACATTGGTATATGCCAGGGCCCACAGATTTAAGTCTGTTCCACCTTAACTAAAGGTCAGAGAGTTTCAGCTTATTCTTGTTCTTTCAAGGTTGGTGACAACAGGTGTGGCTACAGACAAGAGATTCTGACCTAGAGTGTGGTTAATTAGTATTTTGAGTACAGAGGTGGATAAACTTCACCTTGACTAAAGGTCAGAGAATTCGAGTCTATTCCTCCTCGTAAAAGGAGATTGGCAGGAGGTTCCAGGGAGAAGCTTGGTCTATTCCTCTATCATATTAATGAAGTCTGTTGCCTCCTCCCTCCCCTTTTGGAGTGAAGTATATAAGCATGTGGAGAATAAATGTGTTGCTTACTACAGGTATGTATATTGTTGGTGTCGTTGTTCATATCTTGTTTAGAAAACCATATATCTGAGAGGTCCTGAAAGTTGCTTCCCTGTTATATATTGAAGATACCACTTAATTGTTCAGTGATTCTGGCTCATAAAGTCTCTCCACAGCCTCTTCCATGATGTTCCCTAATCCATAGGTAGAGCAGTTACGTTGTAGATTTATTGACTGGGGCTGGACATGTCTTGGTCAGTTATTCTCTGCATTTTGACTAGTTGGTGCTTCCTGAAATGGGTTCTGTGCACTGGTAAAAGAAGTCTCTTTGATGGGGGGTGAGTGCTACATTTTTTTCTGGATATAAGGATAAGTTTAAGGAATGCAGTTAGACATTATATTAATTTAGGAAACTGGCAATAGGCGGTTTTCCTCTAGGTTCAAAGGCCTCACCAGCCACAGGTATTTAGTGAGGTTTATAGTACCAGACATAAATTCCCTGTTATTGAGAGGCCCACAAGTGCAAGCTGTTGGTTAACAGTAAGCTATACATGTCACTATTGTACTTTGGGCAACTATCTTACCATGTTTGTTATTGCTGTGGTTCATAGACATGACATCTGAGTAGGACGATTGATTAATTTTCTCCATTTGTCAGATTTCAAAGCACCTTCTGGTACTATATAAAAACTAGGAATTTAATGGCACTAGCATATCTTTATTCTTCACAACTTTCTGTTCACTGTTCCAGAAATGGGTAGATCCAAACATTGACAAAAGGTGCTCAAACATCATGTGTCCTGTGTCCCTGGATAAAGCCTCCACTCTGAAGTCTGTCTACACTTTCTAACTACAACTCACGATAGATACAGAGGTTCTTTTCCTTGGAACTGTTTGCTTACTTTTCTAGCAGGCTTTCCTTATCAAAGTCAAAGTCACTGAACTACAATCATCAGGCATGTTTTGGCTTTCATATTATTTTTAAATTTTTCTTATTTTTAAGGATTATAGTATAGTTACATCATTTTCCCCTTCCCTTTCCTCCTTATAAACCCTACTGTATACTTCTCTTTGCTCCCTTGCCTATTTGTGGACTATTTTTTCATTAATTGTGTCACACACACACACACACACACACACTCGCACACACATAAAACCTACTCAATCTGTATAATGTTAATTATACATTTCTTTTCAGAATTGACCATTTGCTATTAAATAACAAATTAGGTTTAATGGTTTTAAAGCATATACCAATTGTTGAGTACAAGGCAATGATTCCAGTTGTTTAATAACCTAAACTTAACACTTCAGCTATTATTTTACTAGATTTTTTAATGTGTAATATTTATTTAATTTTTGTATTTTTGTAAAATTTACTTATTTTACATACCAACCACAGTTTCCTCTTCTTCTCCTGCTCATTTTCTCCATCTACCTTCTAACCCACTATCCACTCCTCCTCCATCTTCTCTTAGATAGAGTAAGGAAATCAGCAAAGCATGACACATGAAGCTGAGGAAGGACCAAACTCCCTCCCCCTGCATCAAGGCTTAACAAGGCATCCCACCACAGGAAATAGTTTCCAAGGAGGCAGCTTATGCATCAGGAACAAGTCCTGGTCCCACTGCTAGGGGCCCCACAAAAGACCAAGCTACATAAATGTCAACCAGATGCAAAGGGCCTAGGTCAGTCCCATGCTGGCTCCCAAGCTGTTTTTCCAGAGTCTGTGAGCTCTGACAAGCTCAGGTCAACTGTTTTTGCTTGTTTTTCCATCATGATCTAGACCCACCCACTTGCCTTCCACCATTTCTTCAACTGGACTTCCAGAGCTTAGCCCATTGCTTGGCTGTGAATCTCTGCATCTGCTTCTATCAAGTACTAGATGAAGACTATGATGACAAACAGTACAGTCACCAATCTGATTACATGGAAAGGCCAGTTTAGGCACCCTCTCCACTCTTGCTAGGAGTCTTAGCTGGGCTCATTCTTGTGGGTTCCAGGAAGGCTCCCTGGCAGCAGGTTTCTCCATAACCCCACAATGGACCCCTCTATCAAGATATCTCCCCATCACTCTCCTGCTGCATCCCACCCACAACTTGACCATCCTGATCCCTCATGTTCCCATTCATCCACCCCCTCCCCTCTACTTCCATACCCACACCAAGTTAACCCAGGACATCCCATCTACTTTCTCTTCCCAAGGAGAATCATGCATCCCTCTTAGTTTCCTCCCTGACAGTCTTTGTTGGAGAGAATGTGGAGTAAGGGGAATACTCCTCCACTGCTGTTGGAAGTGCAAACTTGTACAGACACTTTGGAAATCAGTATGGTTTCTCAGAAAATTGGGAATCAATCTACCTCAAGAACTAGCAATAGCACTCTTGGGCATATACTCAAAGGATGCTCAATCATACTACAAAGACATTTGCTCAACTATGTTCATAGCAGCATTATTCATAATAGCTGGAACCTAGAAACAACCTAGATGACACTCACCCAAAGAATAGATAAAGGAAATGTGATTCATTTACATATGGAGTATTAATCAGTGGGAAAAAAGTAATGGCATCATTAAATTTGCAGGCAAAGGGATGGAACTAGAAAAAAAAATCATCCTGAGTGAGGTAACCCATTGGGTGCCAATCTGTAACAGGAGGAGGAGAGTGCCTGCTTTTGGTCCCAGCTGCCCTGCTAGGTAATTAAATCACTGCCTGGCCCATTATCTCTAGCCTCTTATTGGCTAACTCTCACATCTTGATTTAACCCATTTCTAATAATCTGTATATCACAACGAGGTCGTGGTTTACCAGGAAAGATTCAGCATGTCTGACCTGGCAGCTCCCTGGCGGCTCTCTCTGACCCTGCTTTCTTCATCTCAGAATTCAGTTCTGTCTTCTCCACCTACCTAAGTCCTCCCCTCTCACTGCTCCCATCTCGTTTTTCTTTTCCTTCCCTGTTAGGTTTCCTTGGCCATCAGCCTTATTGCCCTTTCCCTCCCTCAGAAAAGGTGGAAAAGTTCCTGAGTGCATATTTGGTGGAGAGTCACTCAGAATGAACATTATACCACTTGAAGACTACTACATTTTCCATTTCCTTCCACTATTTGGGCCTCTGTGAAAACCATTTCTGCTCAATATTCTTTAATTGAAACAAGCCAAAATAATTCCTTTTTCATTTTTCTCAATACTTCCTTTTAACATTTTATCACCAACACTGTTGAGACTATAGCAGAAGCATCTACATCCGAATTCCATTAATTTTATTAGTTATTCTCTACAGCTTTGTTTCTATATTCTGTTTGTTTTATTTTAACTTACCAGTTGTTTTGATCCATTTGTTCTGCTTCTGTAGAATACTATAAATGGGGTAGTTTTTAAACAACAGAGAGTTATTTCTTAGAGATCTGGATACCACAAATTCAATAATCAAGAAATGGATAATTCGGGTGTCTGGTACATGGTGACTTTGTCTTCAAATGATGGAAGGAAGAAGGCAGCAAGGGAACCTCTGGTACCTTTATTTCATAAAGTTTTAATCCCTCTCATGAAGCCTGGATCCATATTCCACAGGCTCTTCTACTAGCATTGCTTTATCAGTGATCTACCTTCAATATGTTTACACTATAGCCAATAACAACTTCAGCAATATTCAGACATTAGCCAAGACTGCTTTTGCTAAATTAAATAAATCTTTCATGAATATTTTTGCACCTATCTCTGGTCTTGTATATTCAATTCTTAGGTTACTTTTCAGTTTGACATAAAAAACGTTATCTCACCTGCAATCGCTTGTAGTTTTCTAATTGCATGAAAAGACAGAATAGTATTTGATATAATAATCTGTCAATATGAACTTACTCATGTTCTAACTGAACATTATATCATGAATAAGCTTTGGAAATATTAAATAGTGCCTACTAGAACATTTGTTTACAAGCCTACTTAAAAACATAAGCATAGATTTTATACATATATGTATACATACATATATGTACACAGTGAAGCACCACCCAGATGGACTTGTTACCCTATGTGCAATGACAGCCTGCACACCAGGCTCTAAGGACCACCTCTGATGAAAGAACAGCTGTCTAAGGTCACCTGCCTTCTTCCAAGAGGTGCATATTATTTAAAACCTGATAGATATAGAAATATGGCTGTATGGCCATCATAGCACAGTTGACAGTCATTCCAATACTCAAATAATTATATAGTCAGCTGACAATGTATTAAACTTACTGTTATTTGACTTGCTACTTTGCTTAATCTTCTTTCTACCCTTCTTTTCCATGGGTTTTGGTTTCCAAAATTGTTCCTTAAAAAGCATCATGCCCAGATAGGTAAGCCCTTCTCAATGTCTATTTTCTGAGAGTCATATAAATAATGTACTAAAATGTTTATTTTATCATCTTTAAAATAGCTTAGCTAAATTATATTTAAAATATTTCATATAAAAATATAAGTATAATGCTACAGCTACGTTTTAAAGTTAAATTTCTTGGTTACAATTAATTCTGTGTTCATTATATTATTCAAGGTAATTAAAACAAAAGATACTTCTTATTTTGTAAATGAGCCAATCATTTGAAATCTTAAATGCAGATGTGCATAAAATAACTTATGGATATAACTTACACAAATAGTACCCATAAATGAATTAAATGGAGAAAAAGCCAACAATGGATATATAACTCAAAAATAAATATTTCAATTAAAATGAATGTTATTTTTTGTGCCAGTAGAAATTGGAGCCACACATGTCTCCACTCCTTCAAGGGGAACATTGGAGCAGGAGCAAAGATGAAATGTGATCTTAACAAAAGGAAAACAAGTGAATCCGGGAGAGCAGGAACTTCGTGACCTCTGGTCCGTGACCTTCAGCTCTCTGAGGGTAGTATACCTTGACACTCTGAGCATGTCTGGAGCAGGCAGCAGGTGTTCCTAAATAACTGCAATTTCCTACAACACTGACAGTCATATAAATTTCTTTTCAACAAACATTTTCAGAACCAAGTAATTAAAATTGCTTATGTTAGTTAGTGGGTATAGAAATGAAAAACAGGTAAGCAAAAACAAAAATAAATAAAAAACATGTCAAGAATAGGGGTGGGGTGGAATAGGGTTTGTTTTCTCCCAAACCTAAAAACAAGAACAATGTATTTTCTCTGTCAGTTGAACAGCTTTCTTTGTTATTACATGATACAACACAAGTGTCCACATTGCAAAATCCATAGGCAGCTTTGATTCACAGCCTCCAATACTATTATTAAATTGACTTGGGGTGTGGAAATGGTTCTCGAGTCACAGGGAATTACACAACAGTGAATGTCTCAGAAGGAACATGAAGACATTGTAAAATCCCTCAAGAATTTTTGGCTTTAAGCTCCTAGGTGCCCCTAATAGTCGTCCATGACAAAGTGCCTAATATAGACAATTTGAGAAGTTTGAAATGTCTGTCTAGTAATTTCACCTCATATTTGCTTAGAACTTTTGCAATTATGTATTAATTTGGTTGTTGTGGGAGGTCCTTCTGTCTATGTGTTACTTTTATTGGTTATTGAATAAAGAAACTGCTTTGGCCTATAGCAAGGCAGAACTTAGCTAGGCAAGAAAACTAAACTGAATGATGGGAGAAAGAAGGCAGAATTAGTGAAAAGCCATGTAGTCCTGCTGGAAACAGAAGCCAGAACTTTACCAGGTAAGCCACAGCCACATTATCTGTAATGATACACAGATTAATGGAGATGGGCTAGTTTAAGATATAAGAGTTAGCCAGAAATACACTTAAGCTATTGGCCAAACAGTATTGCAAATAATATTGTTTCTGTGTGATTATTTTGGGGCTGAGCAGCTGGGAACTAACTAGCAGCTCTCATATAACATTTGGTATTAGTTATTAAAAATTCATTAAAATAAAAATATTCTTAAGCTTTTTCATTACTTAGGAGCTGATAATTACTGGTAGTCTTGAGTGATGATTGACCCTACACAAACAAAAGCTTTTCAGGCCTATTCAAACCATAGATCTGACTCAATCCTTACCTCACAATATAAGAAATATATTAGATGTATGACTTGAATGCAACAGCTAGGTACAGCCCACAGTAAGCATGTTTTCTGTGGCTTTCATTTAGATTTCTTGATGCAGACAGACTAAGGTGAATTTTTCTCAAATAATTTCCTCCTTAATTGGCTCTAAAACACATAAAATGAAACCTTATACTTTAACAACAACAACAAAAATGTGAATTGCTTTTTCTCTTTGTTAAATATCACTAGCTATTGAAAGTTTCTACATAAGATCTTGAGTAATTTTGAACATGGGTCCATTTTATGCATATATGAAAATTTTTTATACATAATTTCATTTTATCTACAACTACATATAATGTATAAAATATGTGAGTATACAAAAATGAGAAAAAATAATCCCTAGACAAAGAGACTGATAAAGACAGGATCAAGAGAGGCCACAAAAAGCTATGGAAACAAGCATTGCTCTACATTTCAGTGCATTGGGAGGTGTTTTTTATTTAAATTTTTGTTAATATAAAATTACTACTGCTGATCAGTAGCTTCCCATTATACCTTTGTTCAGTCGCCTATGTTGCACAGTGTGGAAAGAAAGCAAATTACAACTCAACTTTTCAATGCATCTCCTCAGTTTCCATTGGTCAGATCCAAGAAAGTGGGGCAGCTTCCTGGGTGCCCACAAGTAAAGGACACATCTTTACAAAAATATTTAGTGCCTTAATCAATTATTTTCAGGTAAAAACGTGTTTGTTTCTTATACAATTACAAACAAAAGGTTAAACATATTGATTTTGTTTGAGATTGACAGGTGAATTCAGGATCCTGCATGGAATGGTGTCAGGTTTTGGGTTACTGTACACACAAATATTTACAAAGTTTCGTTTTTGTATCTCAATAAAATAGGGGAAAAACACGTTAAGACAGTACTATAGAATAGACAAAATGACTTGTAGAAGTGATTATATTACTGATATGCTTCAATGAGAACTTATATAATATACTCAAATGTCTTTGCAGTTTTTTCTCATACTAAGTAAAAATTAGCATAAATAAATATGAATATGAAGATGGACATAAATATGTATGTTTTAAGGTCAGAGCTTATAAACAGCAATCTCTAATTTCTCTTCTTTAATACTGTCCTAGTTTAGTTTCTTTGTTTCTTGTTGCTGTGATAAACACACAATACAAAAAGAGTTCATCTCACGTTATCTTTTACAGTCTCTCACTGAGGAATGGCAGGACCAGAACTCAGAGCAGAAACCTGAATATAGGAATGGAAGCAGCAACCATGGAGGAATACTACTGATTACCTTGTTCTCCCTGGCTTGCTCAGTTAGCATCCTTAAACAATCAGGACCCATGTACCTACAAATAGCCCACTGTGAGCTAAGATGTCCTACAACATGAGAAAATGAAGCATCTCACAGATGTTCCACAGGCCGCTCTGATAAAGGCCATCCTCCGGTGGAGACCTTTGATTCCCAATGATTTAGATTTATATGAAGTTGACAATCAAAGATAAATATGACAAATGCACAGTTAGTTATCTCTTCATCAGATTAAATGCTGAGCGTTTTCACTGTTGACATAAATTTTCTCTGTAAATCCAATATGATATTTTAGTGATATGTATTTTCTAGATTATTGTGTGATGAAACTCATCTACAGTATATTGTTTAGTCCAGGCATTGGAGGGTAAAGAGGAACTTGTAAGAATACAATAGTTTATGGAAGTCTTACTTTCTTCCCCTGTTGCTGTGATGACATCTTCTGTCCGAAGAACTTAAAGGGAAAATGGTTAATTTTTGGCTCTAGTTCTGAGACTTAGTCTATCATGGTGAGGAAGTCAGTTCCCTAAGCAGATGGTCCTATGGCATCCACAATCAGAAAGGAGGAGAATGGATGTATGCATGTTTAAAACTCACATTCCAAGACTCTCAAGTGTTTCAGAAAACCAGAGCATCCACTCCTCCTTCCGTATGGCATCCACACCCTCTGCCTTTGCTGACTGTTAGATTCTGAAACCCAGTCTTTATTCTGGGCATCTGGCATGAATCTCCATCAGACAAGAAGGAGGGGCCAATCCTGCGGTCTGCATGACAACAGCCTGACAAGTGCCAGTTTAATCTCTTGAGGATGCAAAAATGTCTTCAAGGAGGGAATCCCACTTAACATGCAAACAGGCAGGACCAGTACATGTGGTCCATTTCCATTTTAATGATATTAATGAGAATAAAACAAAACAGTATTCTTTGTGTTCTGAAAAACTGGTTAAAGGTACACAAAATGAATTTTCTTTTCTCAGTCTCTAGATTTCTTGGTGAAGTTACACTGGATATTTGCAGAAGTCAGAATCTGATGGACAGATAGCTTTGAAATACTATAAGACAAATGTGTTCTTTTAAAAAAAAAATCTTGTTAAGGAATTCTTTAACAAAGAGCCAGAATATGTGACAGAAAAAGTGGAGAGTTTTCAGAGATGGCAATAGATAATTACTGCTTTTATGTTTGTGCTTCTATTATTTCATTCTAGAAGCATCCTGTGGCTCACACCAGATGATCCACACTGTCAGGGCATTGATCTGGTTCATCTTTGTGACTCTGGGAAGAACTCCACTTAATAGAAACTTTCTGTGCTTTGCTCCTACAAAGTTATAGCTGTTTGTCCTTTCGTGACATATTCCATGACTCCATTCTTCTCAGTAATGCATTCCAGCAAGGCGCTGGCCTCAAAGTCATAAAGAGATGCTACAAAATAGAAACTCACAGAGAGAAAGTCGAAGACTTTCCCACCTGGCACCCATTCCAAAACTCCGACAGAATTATTTCCCTCTTTCCTGTAAGTAGTACCATGAACACATCTGTCATCATCCAAATGAGAGTTGGCCCTGGGTTGAAATTTAGCTAATGGATTTATTCTTTTTCTTGCTTAGGTAAAAGCTGGAGTACTTGACCACTTGTAGCACCTTCTTTGAGTTTCTGATATGATAAATGGAGTTGCAATTATGTCTCCATTAACCTGTGACTTATGAACCAATCTTGGGACGATTAGAGTCTCAATTGAATTATTATCGAAAGGAACCCTGTTATTACGAGTCTTATTCTTGTTTCACATTCTCTTCAGCAGTCTGAAACTGGTAACAGCTAACACATCAATTATCTTCCATCATCAAGTATTCTTTTAAGTGCTTCAACAAATATTAATTCAGTATGTCAAGTGCTCTGAACATCTTCTCAGATTTCCTAGACCATCCCTTCTATGGTTAAAGGTCTACTCACTGTGTATAATATTTCACCTTTGATTTTAGACTCAGCCGACTCCTGCAAACCTCCTTGAGGTAATACCAGGGGCTAGAAGTGACCATGGAGTTTATAGGAGTCAGTTCCACATTGAGGAAAAACATGATCAATAGGAAACCCAAAGATGCAGAGTTAAAATACAGTGTCTTTCATTTCTCATCTCCTTGGTTTCTTCACATTTAAGCTCTTCTAGGTGGGTGCTGAATACAGAAGAAGCATGTCTGCAAGACAGCTTTATGTCTCCTTGTGGGCTGGCGAGAGAGCACTTTGGCTGATAGAAGCCACACCTTAGGATTTTTCTACTTCTCCTCTTATCTTCTTGTTCTCTTACTTTGCTCTTACTGTCCTGTGTTTGCCCATCGTCTTCCTTTTATTTCTTCTTGCGATAAAACATTCTGGCGAAGGAAGCAGAGTGACACAAGAAGGGAAGAGTCTAATCTAGTCTACAATTCCAGGTTTCAGTACATTATAGATGGGAATAAAGGCCAGCAAGAACTTGATGTGCATTGTTCTTCTGTATGCTGCAAATATATGTTGCTTTTATTTGTTGGTGAACAAAGCTGATTTGTTCAACAGCCAAGAAAAATAGAACCAAGAGGGAAATCCAAGCAGAGATACAGGGAGAAGAAGGGCAGAATCAAGAGAGACGCTAGCAGCCACAGGGTAAGTAAGATGTGAGGTAACAAGCCAGGAGCCTAATATTAAAATATAGACTAATAGAAATGTGTTGATTTAAATATAAGCACTAGCCAGTAATAATCTTGAACCATTGGCCAAACATTTATAATTACATATACCCTCTGAGTGATTATTTTGTGAGCAGCTAAATGCAGAAAGGCGTCCAGCTACAAGAACTCAAAGTTCTAGTCATATTATATCCTCAGTAAAAAGCAGAGGGAATTTGTGCATGCTTGCTTGTTTCAGATTGCTTAGTCCACCCTCACATAGTTCAGAACCCCCTGCCTACAGAATGAAACCACAGACAGTGGGCAGAACTTCCTTCCTGGATTAAAATTATCAAACTTGTTCACCCGAAAACATACTCATAGGCAAAGCTGATAATAAGAACTCTCCCCACCCATTAAGATTCAATTTCCAGAAGATCATGATGGGGAAATCCAAACAGATAGATAGTGGGAGCTCACAGACTCTGGACTGAAAGCTGGGGAACCTGCTTGGGACTGAACTAGACTCTCTGAATCTGGGTGACAGATCTGTTGAGGGGGCCCTGGCAGTAGGAGCAGGACTTATCGTGGGCATATGAACTGGATTCTTGGAGCCCATTCCCTATGGTGAGATACCTTACTTAGCTTGTTCCTGCCTCATTTTTGTATGGATCCAATCTTCATAATGTGTTACTCGGACCTATAATTTAAATATTGTTTCTTGACTCCTACAATATTCATTTCCCATGCTAAAAGAACCTTTAGAGTTATTTTTTAATGACATTGTTAAAGATATCTCATTATTTTTCTATCCTCATGGATATAAAACTATAGTGATTTAAATTTCTGCTTGGAATTTGAAGAGCATAACCCCCCACTTTGTGAACACTCTGTTTTTCACAAATACAGCAGAAGGAAGTATTTCCACAATTGGAATGCAAAATTGCATCCCTGACCCCAAGTCCCGTGTGATCACCACTCTCCACTTGATCAAGATTATGTCTTAATGTTAAGTTGCCATATTTATATTTCAAAGTCACTTTAACCTGCTCCTGTTCTTATATAGAACATCTTTCTGTTGAGCTTCAGAAGTAATTATACAGTGGCATATTATTTGTATTTAAATGAATAAATCTTGCCTGAAGACCAGAGGCAAAGCTAATGCCACTAGAGGTCAGGTAACAGTGACGTGCACCTTTAATTTCAGGAACTGGGTGACAGAGGCAGATGGATCTCTGTGAGTTCAAGGCCACCCTGGGCTACACAAGATCAATGAGAAACAAATCCAGGTGGTGGTAGCCTACACCTTTAATCCCAGTACTATGGTGTCAAGGTGTCACATGCCTTTAATCCCAGCACTAGAAGGAATATAAATTGAGAGGAGAGAGGTGTTTAGTCTGTTTAGTTTACGGTCACTCAGCCTTGATAGATATAAGACTTCTCTAGTGGCTTGGCTGCTTTGCTTTTCTGGTTTTCAGGATGAACCACAATATCTGTCTCTGAGTTTTTATCATTCATGCTACATCATTGCACACATTTTCAATATAGAGAAAAATCTATAAACTGTCTACTCCAATGTTGTTTCACAATGCATAGTGAACAACCTAGATGACAAACTTGAGAAACACAGTCAATTGCCAAAGATGATTTTGTATGGCATGATAAATACATAATGGGGTATTTTATTATTTTTGTAATGTTCACAGGAACAACGGAACTCAAACACATGCACACAAATTAATGCTGCAAAACAATCCCACACCAGTTTTGAAATTATTATTAAAAGGGGTTATTTATTGGAGGGGAAAAAACTTACAGATCAATGTCCCAAAGCACAGTCCTCCTGTCGCAAACAGGAAACAGAGAGTCTAACAGTCTGAACAGGAGCCGGAATCAAGAGAGCTGGCACCGGTTTTTAAAATGAAAGAGACCACTCCCCAGTAGGCTGGTATCTTAAAGGCTATTGGCTGAAGGAGCGGAAGGAGCTCCCGCAGCACAAATAATGTACAAAACAATTCTGGCTTACTGTTATCAAAATTACTTTTTACAATAACTGTTTCGGTAACTAGCAATGCAGTCAGACTAGTGGGAGGCCACATGAATTAAAGAGTAAGGTTGTACCTCTTAGAAGCCAGCTGACTTTAGCCAGAGCACATATCTGTTCCTCAATTTACTGAAGTCTAAAATAACGTTAATGACCTCTTCACAGGCATCTAGAAAAATCAAATGTCAATATACATAAATAGTAATTGTCTGTAAATTTTTTTGTGTTTTTAATTAAAGGTAAACAAAGTTATTATCCTGCATTAAGCAAGGTTCTTTTACCTATGGGGAAATACTTTTACTGAAGGGCAAACTCAGAGTGACAGTTTTAGTTAAACTAAGCTCTACATACTAGCTTTTTATAACACTTACCTCAAAACAGTGAACTTGGAACTGCTTGGACACTTTAATTTCTCTAATTACAAGACTTATTTCATAAGCAGAATACTACCGGTTTTCTTTAGAAGAAAAATAACATTGTATCTGACTTTAAGACACATGGATTAATAACCGATAAACAGATGATTTAATTTATTTGGAAAGAAAATAGCAATTTGGGGAAGTAAATCCTGAAGAAATAAATACAGACAGGTGGCACAGGCAGCATGCATACATTGTCTTGCTAGCCAGTTTTCATCTAAAGAACATCGCTGTGCCATAAATACATACACTGTATGTAGACTAAATGGAAAGTACTTTTTGCAATGTTCGTAGTAAATTGGATTGTGTCCATTTTACTAATCGCCATCTATTGCTTTAAGGCAGTTCATGAATCAGGTCATGCAAAAATATTAGTTCTAATATTCTGTACTAGGCATACCCTAAGGACTTAGAGATGGGTATGTAATAATAAATATATCATTTAAAGTACACCCTACAGATAAAGTGCGTATGCTATTGTGCCACACTGAAAGGCACAAAAGAACATACTAATCTCCTTGGGCTTGGATGCACAAGGGCAAGCTGTTTGAGCAAGGAAACTTACATGAATTCATTACTCAGTTGCATTCAGCTGCTGCTTGATCAGTGCAGGCATTGATGTGCATTTCTAATTGCCAACAGGCTCTCTAGCTGTTGTATACCAGAGAGGGTCACAGTGACCCAGAGAGCAAAGCTCTTCCAGGGAAGATGTTCAGCATTACCACACAAGCATGTCTTCGCTGCACTTTGTCAGAGACATGGGGTGTGTATGATTCTGTTCTCACTCACTAGATGTAGAGGTATCACACAACATGGTCATAAGAGCAGGATGCTAAATTTGAAAGACTTGATTACTGTTTTCATGTTTGAGGGAAAATAAAGCATCCATGCTTATTAAATATAAAGTGTTGCTGATATCCTAACATGTCCAGGGGTTGTAAGAACAGTTACAATAACAACAACTGGAGATGGTTTCACTTACTCACACTGTTGATCGAAAGTTTACTCACGCATTTTGTATTGATGTGCAGTGGTTTTAACATTTAATACTATTTTAACCCATATGTTATAAATACTGATTTATAGAACTTCCTTTGTGGCAACAGACATTAAAAATGTTCTTTCCTCCACTTTGGAGAAGCACCTCCCAAGGGTGCATGCATTAAGAATTTGGTTCTCAGGTTGACCCTATTGGGAAACCATAGAAGCTATGAGACGCAGAGACTGCATGACAGGTTCTCACCTCCTGGAGGGGTTATGGTGCAGAAATCCCAATTTTGCTTTACTTGCTGACTCTATATAATTGGTTCTGATCCACCACATGTTCCTAAATGGGGCCTTCTACCCTGACAAGTGACCCAAAGGGTTGGGGTCACTATATCAGAGATGTAACCCCCAAAATGGTGAGCTAAGCAGACATTTCTAAGTCAGTGACCTCAGAAATTTTTATGATAAAAGAAAACTGACTAATGAACCCAAGTTTATAAACTTTATTTATTGTAAAGAATATCTTTATACCCCAAGCTTACAAACTATTTACTAGGGAGTCTTACAGGTAATTAATAGTTTTATATTTTGTATTGAAATATATTATTTATTGTGATACAACTTCTGAACCATTTTAACATCACTTATTGAGTTAATCTAGTTAATCTTCACTAATTTAAATTACTTATAACACATACATTTCTTTATTTGGAGTTGATGCAGCCATTTGATGTATACTATGCCACTAGTACAAAAATCTTTAATTTAAACCATATTCACAGTACATAAAGCTATTTTATTTTTTCTTTTATTTAACATCAATTTTCTTATAAATATTCACACAGGTGTTTGATTAAGTCATTACTTGCTTATTAAAATACACTTTGGGAAATTTCCTGAGGTTTAATGTATAGCATCTGTAGATTAAGAGGAATTAGCAATTTTCAATATATTTATATTCAAGAATAAGATATATCCTTCAATTTCTTGTGGCTGTCTGTCTGACCAGCTGTCAGAATTGTGCAAGTATACTTTTCACATTATTAACAGTAAATTTCTAGTTCCTCCTTCATTTTTTGATAATATATTAACTGTTTTGCAGATAGGAAAGCTATTGAATGTATGTTACAAAGCTTTTTACCTGAATCCATTAATGTTAAAAAAATTGTTGTAGATTAAGCAGTAGTGGTGCTTATTTTATTTACTCTGCATGCAATGCCTGAGAACATATAAGAAAGGATCAAGTGTTCTTGTGAAAAGTTTCTGAATTTTCACAACTCATAGAAGCATTGGATTTCTTAATTGTAGACAAATATGTATTTCTCAGTGATTTAACCCACTTAATTGCTTCCATTTCTTCATACTATATTGAAGCCTTAAAGAGTTATCTTTTAGTTTTATAAATTAAGCACAATTATTTCTATTCCATTATTCTAATTACTCAGCATTCAGTGTACTGTCATATGCTCAATTGAGTTGTGCTTAAGACTAGCTAGCATAGCACCTACCCCTTTGACAGCATCAGGTTTCCTCAATGATTCTTGGTCTATGGCCTTGCATTGGAAGTAACACATTTGAAGAAGCAAACATTGTTCTACTCTGGCATATTGCCTTCTGTAGGAGACGCAATCCCTTCTAGTCTGGTTATATTTAAAACATGGACAGCCTATTAAAGAATCCATGGGAAAATTCACTGCTGGGTTTTCTAGGAAGGTGGATCTGGTGCCTGGGTTAGTGTAGATGAGCCTGATATGTGGATCTAAAGTAGTTCAGTGTTGTAATTCATAGTATTGGGTCTGGACTCCTAGTCCATAGACGTGGGATTGTAGACTAGGTCTACTGTAGTGGGCCTGGCTTCTGCATCCAAAATAATAAACTTATTTTCTGATTCTAGAGTATAAATAAGTGTGATTCCACAGGTACAAGTGTGAGTTTACAAGAGCTTGCACAATCCCGAAGTCAACTGGGATGAGTCTGGGAACTGAATTTATGTAAGGCTAAAGCTTACATTACATTTGAAACATGGATTTAAGGGTACCAACCTGAAGGATGAATCCATAATGGCCCTTCTAAAGTCTGAGGCAACAGAGGTTATCATGTTACTATGATAGGATAGGAAACTCGGTACACAGGAATGCACCTGGAGACTTGGGCTGTAAGGATTGTCCAAGACCCTTGAGGGTATTGTTCTCATAGGACCTGTGCCTTTAGTCTAGGGAAATTGCCTAGAACTTTGGTCTAGGGACCCAATACTAGATTCCAGGACTGTCTTCTATTGTGACCAGACCCTGTATCTTCTGAAGTTTAGGTTAAGGTATTTGCAGCATGCTTGTACCTACTGGAATGTGGGACTATAGAGGCTAGTTTAGGTTTGGGGGCTGGTGGTATCTTGACACTGCAGTAAGCCTAGAGCCTGGGTGGGCAAATATATGACTGGAAACTATGACATAGGTATTAGGGTCTGCGGGGGCCTGAGCAGTTTCTATCTAGAGGTCTGATCTAGAACCTAGCAAAGAACTGTCTTGTTTCTAGGTTTCACTGTGGCAAGGAGAATGATAAGAGTCTGTGACAAAGTTGGGCTCACTGTAGTCTCTTCTCCAACATAAAGAACATCCTAGTATATTGTTCTGCCAGGCTTTGAGAACAGGTATTATGGAAAGTATAGGAATATCTTTCCTACCTTATACACTATTGTTTTCTTATTTTTAATCCCTTATGAGGTTAGGTGCTCTAACATCTCACCTGTGTTCTTCAGCTTTTGTGAAGGTATGTTTGTGAGGAGATAGATGTTCAGCCTGAAGTCCTGTGAGAGCATGAGTTCAAAGAAGTTCTACTCTGTCATCTTTCTGACATCTCTGTGCCCAATACTTACACGAATTCTTTGTTGGTGGCATCATCAGTGATGCACAAACATTGCTTATATGTTCTACATATGGTATCCATGTCAGAACGTTATTTGCAAGTATTTCATCCCTTAGTGTAGGATTTCATTCCACCTCCCACATAGTGTTCAGTGATGCTTAGAAAACATTTAAAATTTTGGTGAAATTCAGTTTATTTCTTTGATTGCTTTTTTACTGATGCCTTGCATAAGAAACTCTTGCCAAATTCAGTTTTATGAAAGATTCCTCTTATGTTGGCTGCTAAGAGTTTTTAGTTGTATGTATGAAATTTAGATATGCTCTGTTTGTCTTCAATCATGTGCTACATATAAGGACTTAAGTTTTCATACAGAATGTGTTGTATTTAATACCTCAAGTGAAAGCTTCTGGTTACGGAACTAGGTCGTATGGATTTATCTATTACTGTTCCTTGTGTACCCTAAGACTTAAAGGCATGAAGAAATATGGTATTCCAAGCCGCTCTGTCTCTCTGTCTGTCTTTTCCTCTGCCAACCTCCCTCTCTGTGTGTAGTTTTCAAAAAACAATCAAGTGTTGTTAACATACTGCAATAAGTGAGGCCTGAGAATTACTCTTGAGGTATAAAATTCCTCCAAATTGGCTTAATGTTGAGAGTTAGTAAAAGAGGAAGACTAGAGACAAGTGTTTCAAAGGATGATTTACAAGAATGTTTAGAAAATGCTGAATCAGGAAGTAGATATTGTGAAGCGTATCAATAATACTGAAAGATGGAGTTGTGGCTAATTTGTTTTACTGTGATGACATAAAATTCTTGTTATTATCCAACAGGTCTTCTGTTGGTCATCCTCAATTAGAAATTGCTAGGGTCAAGGAATGCATAAACAGTAAGGTAATGCATTCCCTTTTCAAGATAATAGGAAAAAGAGTAAAGAACAAGTCAAGATGGAATTTTTGTAAAATGTGAGAAAGATAAAAGTATCATTTCAGTGTAAAAAGTTAAAGAAAAGATCAACAAGGTAGATGATAAAAGGACTGAAATCAGATAGAACAAAAGGAGTAGTTTTATTGTAAGTACAGACAGCTCAACTACTGTATAAAACTGATTCGTGATCTTGACTTGAAGGAAGTGCTCCTTTTGGAGTTTCTCTCGTATCAGGAAGATGCTGAGACACAGGTACAAAGAAGGAGATGTGTGTGCTGTTCCAAATGGATAATCACAAAGACAGAAAGTAAGGGGAGGGAAGGCTTTCTTCAGTTTGTAAAGATTTTTGAATGTTTATGTTGGAAACTGTTATAGGCAACAGGCAGCTACTATATACAGAACATGTTCACCTCTCACAGCATCTGTCACACACTGTCGGAATGAGAGGAAAGTCAAGTTGAGAAGTGTAGTTCATCCAAACTAGAAAGAACATTGAGCTGGCTTCAAGAATATGAAACGTCTTCTTGAGGAGGAAGACTGAGGAAAGTGGAACGAAATTGCTATTTGCTGAATTCTCCAGTGAATGAAGACAATTGACAGAGTGATGATGAGGAGAAAAGAAAAAAAAAGAAGTAAATGATTATAGAATGATAATAAAATGATGATGAACATGACAATATGGTTATTAATCAATTGTTGTTGGGATATTCCTTTTGTAAACTATAGGAAGACGTACCTGTCATCCTTCCTCACCTGCCTAGATACCTTCTGATTGGTTTAATGCAGAGTTGAATGGCCAATAGCTAGGCATAAAAGGATAGGTGAGAAACAGAGCAAAGATAGGAACTCTGGGAATAGTCTAAAGTGGGAAGGTTCACCAGACAGACATGAAGGAAGTTGGCAGTATATACTCAGGAGAAGTAACAAGCCACAAGGCAGAATGTAGACTGATATAAATGTGCTAATAAGCTTAAGAGCTAGTTGGGAACTAGACTAAGCTAAGACTAAACTTTCATAAACTTTTGACATCTTTGTTGAGTATCAGATGACTGTAGCTATGCAATTTACATTCAGGTTATCAATTTTTGTTCCATTGGTCTACATTCTGTGTTTTTGGCAGTAGTATATTGTTTTTTGTTGTGTTTTATTTTATTTTGTTTTGTTTTGCTACTATGGCTCTGTAATATAACTTTGGTCAGGAATGGTTTCTCTTTTTGCTGAAAGTTGTTTTGGCTATCTGGAGAGGTTTTGGTTCCATATGAATTTTATGATAGTTTCTTTTTTCTATTTATGTGAAGAATTAGATGTGAATTTTATTTTACTAGACTTGACCTATGTCTATATAGAGATTTTGGTAGAATGATCATTTTCACAATAATAATTCTACTTAATTTCTACCTTTAATGTTCTTGCACATGAACGCACTCTGAATCAGTGAACAGAAGACACAGTCAGTCTTAAATGATACTTGCCATGTAGAAATCCATTCATGGAATCCCCCTGGTCTATCTACATCAGACTTTAGCCTACTGACTTTTACAGAAATGGACAAAATTCATTTTCTATTAATCCTTGAGTACAGGATGCCTCTCCATTTTCTAATGTCATTATTTTTTCTTCATGGTTTTAAAGTTTTCACTGTAGCTGTATTTCACTTCCTTGGTTAGATTTATTCCTACATTTTTTGAGGCTATTGTAAATGGAAGTCCATCTATAATCACATAACTGTTGTTGACATTTAGGTAAGTGACTTATTTTTCATGTTGATTCTATATTTTGCTTTGTTGCTGAAATTTTTGACCATTTCAAAAATTTCCTGATTCAATCCTTAGGATTTCTTGTGTATAATAAGTTATCTGCAGATAGGGATAATTTTACTTCTTTTTTCCCTTTTTCACTACAATTTCTTTCTCCTGTCTAATTGTTCCAACTAGTGCTTTGAGCACAATAATAAACAGAAGTGTGGATAGTAGAACAGCACTGTCTTATTCCTGACTTTAGTGAGATTCATTCAAGATTTTCTCCATTTAGATGATAATGGTTATGATGTTCTTAAATATGGCTTGAACTAAGTTGAATATGTTTCCTTTACTCCAACACTCTCTAGGAGTTTTTTCATGATGGTGTGTTGGATTTGTCAATGGCTTTTTACCCTGCATTTATAGGAATCATGTGATTTTTATCTTTTAGTCCACTTATAAGGTTTATTGCATATTTATTGGCATGTACATGTTAAAACATCTCTGCATCTCAGGGTAAGTCAACTAGGTTATGTGGGCAATATTATATATAAATATATATTTACCTTGTATGCATTTATTATGCATTTTTAAATCTATTTTCATCAAGGATATTGGTCTATAGTTTTCTCTTTTTTGTGTGTCCTTATTTGGTTTTGATATAAACATAGGATGAGTTTCAAAGATATTTGGGAATATTTCTTCTTTTATTTTCCTTTCTTTCTTCTTTCTTTTCTTCCCTCCTTCTTTCCCTCCCCCCTCTCTTTCTTTTCTTCTTTCTAGTATAAGAAGGATTGGCTGTACATGCTTTTGGAAAGTCTGTTCAAATTCATCTGTGAATCTATCTGGGTTTGGTCTTTTTATAGGTTTTTTATTACTATTTCAATCTCTTCTTTTGCTATAGGTCTGCTTGAATTCCTGATATTTTCTGGTTCAATTTAGTAGTTTCATTGAATTTAGCAAATTATCCCTTTCATTTAGATTTTCTAAAGTATTGAAGTACAGTTTTATAAAATATATTTCCTTAAAATATTCTGAGTTTCTTTGACTTTTGTTCTAATGTTTCTCTCTTCAGTTCTGGTCCTGTTAACTTAGATTCTCTTTTTCTTTCATTTGGTTAGGTAGGCAAATAGTGTGTCAATCTTGTTTAACAAAAAAGCAGCTGTTAGCTTTGTTGATTATTTGTATTGTTCTATTCATCTCCACTATATTAACTTCTGCTCTAATCTTTCCTAATCCTTTTTATTCAGTAGGTTTCAAACTTTGCTTTTGCCTTCTTTTTAAATATTTTAAGCTGTATCATTAAGTTGTT
Organism: Ondatra zibethicus; assembly: GCA_004026605.1. Classification (NCBI taxonomy): domain Eukaryota; kingdom Metazoa; phylum Chordata; class Mammalia; order Rodentia; family Cricetidae; genus Ondatra; species Ondatra zibethicus. The sequence continues at coordinate 13,009 of PVIU01015384.1, read as the reverse complement.
AATGGGTATTCTTTCTGATTTTTATTTTTTTTAATTTGGGCAGTTTATAGCTATTTCCCTTATGGGACTACTTTCAATATACCCCATAACTTTTGTTTCTACATTTTCATCTAGTTTTAGGATTTTTTCTTTCTTGATTTCCTTATTGACACATTCATCATTCCCCTGCTTACTTTTTTATAAATATGATCTTTCTATTGAAAAATTGAAGCCACCTACTGTTAATGGGTTGATACTAATCTGTGCCTTTAATTCCAGAACTCCATCTTTTATCAAATTGGGTGCAACAGTCATTGATGCCTATATATTTAGAATAGTAATGTCCCCTTGGTTAATTGTTCCCTAAATTAGAATGAAATAGCCTTCTTTATCTGTTCTGATAAATAACAGTTTGATTTCCATTTTATTGGATATTAGGGTATACCTGCTTTCTTCTTACTTCCATTTGATTGGAAGGGATATTTTGTCTATATTTATAAACTGATGTAGTACTTATATTTATTCCAATCAAAACCACATGATAAGATGTATCAATTTTAGACAACAAATACATGGATTTTGTTTTTTGATCGTTTATTCAGCCGGTGTCTTTTGATTGAAAAATTGAGATGATTTGTATTTAAAGTTATTATAGAAAAGTATATGTTGATTTGCAGTTATTGTGCAGTTAAATTTTGGTGGTGTTGTGTTAAATTTTGGTAGTGTTGTGTTTACAGAGGTAAACTTTATGTTTCAGTAATATGGTTTCATTTTTTTATTCTACAGTCTCTTGGTTATGCTAATCCCTCTGTTCACCTCAAAACATTATTTCCTGTGTTTTCTTTATATTTTGTCTATTGCATATATATTTTTAGGTAATTTATATCATGGAACATTTTTCTTCCTCCTTCAAGTATAGCTGTTAGTTTTTTAGAAACAAACATTAGTCCAAGTTGGTCATCCTAGTATTTCTAAGTTTGTGTTGAACAATCAATTGTTATTTTGATGTGTTTATCTTTATAAATGGCTTGTAGGTTTTTATTGTTTTTGTTTGTTTTTATATCTTATTTCTTTCAATTCTCTTTGCTTGTTCTGCATAACTGGTTTTTTTACTGATATACTGTGGAGTGTTCCTTTTCTGGTTTGTCTGTGTTGTGTTTTTATATGCTCTTGTATCTGAATGGGTACATGTTTTCTGATGATTTGGTGATGATTCTGTCAACAATCTTGTTGAAGATATGGTCCATGTCATTGACTTGGGAATTTTTTCTGTCATCTGTTCCTATAATGCCTATAAACAAAGGTTTGTTTATATGGCATTTCCTGCATATTCATTTCCTCTGTTTTAAGTTCTTTTTTCATATTCTTTGCTTACTTTGTCTAAGTCCTCTGCTTATCTTTGAGTTCAGATATTCTATCTTCTGATTGATTCATTTTAATTGTAAGGATTTTTCTTGAATATTCTTTGGATATTTTGCTTTTCCATTCCATCTTCATTTAAGTTTGAGTCCTTTTCAATGCATCTGTCTCCTTATAAGTTCTATTTTAAAACCCCAGGTTGTACTTGTTATTTCACTTAGCCTTATGTTGGTATTTTCTTGAGAATCACTCGGATGCATATTCTCTTTAAATTCAGTAGATTTGAGTTCATTGAGATGCTTTTCTGTGTTTTCTTTAAACTCCTTGAATTCCTTGATAATGTTTATGATTATTCTTTTAAATTCTACACTCTGGGTTCATCTACATAATTCTCATGGTTGAACTTGTCTACAGAACTAGTAGACTCAAGGAGGGGGTAAAAAGAGTACCTTGATCTTTCATATTGTTTGCTTCTTTGAAATGCAATCTAATGATCTGATTATGTGAACTTCTTTTGTTCATTCTATATCTGATATGGACAGAACAGGTTGGAACCAAGTGGAATGTGTGGGCTGAGTTAGACATAAATGGTGTAGGAGCTTCTTCTGTCTATGTGTTGCTTTCATTGGTTGAATAAAGAAATTGCCTTGGCCTTTTGATAGGGCAGCACTTAGGTAGGCAGAGTAGACAGAACTGAATTCTGGGAGAAAGAAGGCAGAAAGAGAGAGCCGCCATGGAGCTGCCAGGTCAGACATGCTGAATCGTTCCTGGTAAGCCACAAACACATGATGAACAAAGATTATTAGAAATGGGTTAAATCAAGATGTGAGAGTTAGCCAGTAAGAGGCTAGAGCTAATAGACCAGGCAGTAATTTAAATGAATATGATTTCTGTGTGATTATTTCTGGGGTTAAGCTAGCTGAGCAGATGGGATGAAAAGCAGGCCCTCTCTCCTTCAACACATAAAGGTTGGATAGGCTTAGATAGAATAAAGAGAGCTGAATACAAGTGGCTGGGCTGATGTGCAGGATGGGCATTCTGGTGTAAACCTGGAGTTTTGGAAATATCTGAAGTTTAGGGAGGGTATATGTAGGGCAGAATCTGATGACTTCATGGGGCCAGACCCTGGCAAAAGATTGCAAGTTCTGGCTGAGCAGAGACATTGGACATGACATGGTAGGGCTTATAGTTTGTGGACAGGTAGGCAGGGTCCTGGCCAAAGGTTAGAAGTTGAGACAGTGTCTACAGAGGTGGTCAGATGAGGCCAGAATACTGGGTGGAGAACCTAAATTAGACCCGGGGCTTGGACAGGACACATGGAAGGATAGATCAGGTGGGTTCATTTCTAGACCTTAGTGAAGGTTGTCTAAAATGAAGTTTGAGAAGAAAACAGAAATCCTCATTTCTCCATTCAGGAAAGATATTATCTAACTTGCTGTTTAAGGGTGAGGGGTCAAACCTGAGCCATATGGATTATAAAGGAGCAATCAAGCATACAACAATGAAATATTAAAAGTGATTATAAAGCAAGTTCAATTGATAAAAAAATGTATGTGAATTAGAGATCAATGTCTAGGGTCAAGATAGTCATATTACTGAGGATAACCACATAGAGTCAGAACAGACAGAAGCCTTCCAACACTGAAGAATGCTTTGCACATGCTATTATTCTGTAACATTTTGACCATAATGTCTTTACTTGTAATAGGGAATGATGATTAGTTGTAATATTGATGAAAGGCCCACAAAAGTTTGAATAAAATCATTTATCCACTTGGAATTTGTTGCAAGAGGTGTGTGGGCTGCGTTTCCGGCGCCTCGTTCCCGGCGCAGGTCCCCTTGTTCTGTCCCACCTGGCTACTGGTGCGTACGCGGAATAATTACATGGAAACTGTACCTATTTAAATACTGCCTGGCCCATTATCTCCAGCCCCTATTGGCTAACTCTCACATATTATTTTAGCCCATCTCCATTAATGTGTATCACCACTTGAGTTGTGGCTTACCGGCATGAGTCTAACCAGTGTCCATCTTGGGCTGGAGAAGCATGGTGTCTGCCACACTGCCTTGTCTCTCACAGCATTCCGTTCTGTCTACTCCACCCACCTAAGGGCTGCCCTATCAAAAGGCCAAGGCAGTTTTCTTTATTTAACCAATGAAAGTAACACAGATACAGAAGGCCCTCCTACACCAGGAATTTCTGAAGAAATAATAAATACATTAAAATGAGCTATATAAACATGAAGATATTCTATTTTGGACAAAATTATTTTGATTATTTATTGGATGATCAAGAAGTCATCCTTTTAAAACATCCATTAAAAACCTCTCTGAATTGATTTAAACAGCATGAACAACTGTGATTTGGTAAACAACCATTTGGTACAAATTTACTAAAGAAGAATTGCATACTATTTCCTTAAAACATAAATTGTACTCATTATGTTTTTGCTTTACTCTAAATTTCTTTGTGTTTTTTTCTCTGTTAGAAGATTGAGCTAGATTCACCCAATATGTCCCAAAACTCATATTAAAGACAAATGAGAACATACTGGACATATCTCATAAAACATATTTAGAGATTAATTTCTGATGGATAGGAAACCTTTTTGGTCAACTTGATAATTTATTTTAAAAGGTCATTTTTTTCAACTCAAATTCAATTAATCTTATAAAATATGAGTTGGACATATCCATCCAATTACAAGGAGCATGTAGAACTTATGATGAGTATTTATAAAATAGTAGGTATGCTGTGGGTGTTTCCTATTTATTCCTGGCAAGTCTAATTGAGTAGAATTTATATTTCCAGAAAAATTTTCAATAACTACTAAAGTGACATATTGTTACTAAACAGCATGCTAGAAGAAAATCGGTTTATTTGTACTTCAGGACAGATTTTTTAAAATATACTTTTCTTGCCTTTTAAATCATGTGTTTGAAAAATTAGTGGTAAGAATTATAACAAAAAATCCTCAAGCAGAATAAATCATTACATTTTATATTATATTTGGATGTTTTAATTGATTTAACGTTTTTTGACATAGCTTTATGACTTATATTTAGCAAGATATACTGATGCTACCACAAAATCTAAGTATGATTTATTGTGATTTGTATTTGAGATTTAACAAATTCAAATGAGAAAAGTTTTTAAGATGACTTGTCTTTTTTTTGTAACTACAAGCTACTTTCTGATACAACTTAAGTAATATCAATATTTCTCTTACAAGTATTGCTTCATGCTATCTGCTGAATGAAGTTTAATGGGATATTAACTACAGAAAGCAATGGCTACAAAAATAGGAAGAATATATTTATGTAAGGTAACTATGGAAAAGTTTGCTTCCTAACAAATCTATCTAGTTTAAAAAGTGAAAAGCAAAAATTTGGTTTGTGGTTCCAGTAACAGTCTTACATAGGCTGAAAGCTATACAGCAGCCCCAGGACAGCACAAGGCTCTTGTGTTGTTGCTTGCTTTCCATGCTACCCTGCTGAAACTGCACATGGCTGGACCAAGTCCCCGCCCAGCAATCTCCTATCGACCGTCCTTCTCTCAGTCATTACTGCAATTAGGTAACTGAGAAGCACAGCATGCTCCACAGATGTAGAAATGGTGTAATTCTAAGCTTCCTCCAGAATAACCTTTGACAGGTTGGAGCTGATGTTTTTCTAAAGGTGTAAAATAGCCATACCTTGCCTATTACTGTAAACAGCTATTTCTACTGTCCTCAGCTAGTTTAAGCATGATGGTTAGCTGTAGCACGGCTATCTTACAGTGCAGTGCACATATCTTCTAAATAGGATAGAGAAAACACTTGTGACCCTTTCCTTTAAGAATTTTTTGCCATTTTGTTTTTGCTTGGTAGCTGGTACACTACAGAACTTGATTTGTTGTTCTTAAAATAGCAATAAATGGAATAAATGAATATTATTTTATTACATAAAAGTTAATTTTGTTTCTAATTATATTTCCTATTTTAAAATTTTCTAAAAATTTAACAGAAATTTTTATTAAAAAGTTATCTTTAACCAAAGAATCAACTCATGCAAATTATAATGCTTGCTCAATTGAATTTTAATAAACATTAATTTGATTTTTAGTTTAGAGAGAATTTTGAATATAATAGAAAATAATGCATCTTCAAATACTACTGTAAAAATAATTGATTTTTCATTGTTTGCGTAACTTTTTCAGGCTCTCCATACAAACATGTTCTATTTTGGCCCAGGAGGAAATTTTAAAATAAGTGTACCAAATTCAAAAATTATAAAATCTGGGAGTGAAATTTTGCCTGGGAAACATCAACGTCATAAAAACAAACTAAAGAGATTTAAATAGTGTTCTAAACTTATTACTTAGGATCCACATCTCCTGCTGATGATGATGACTGAAGAGTGGCACAAAATTTTTGTGCTAATTAATTCTAACACGAAAACGCATTCTTTTGAGTAGAGGATGATATAATAAATTTATTTCTTTTTCTTCTCAAACATATTACTCTTCTACTGGATGAATGATTTGCCTTAGTTTCAGGAGATACTTGCACACATAGCTGTGTAATTCTAGAATTGGACCTCTATTAGGAGATGGATGACTAAGCCTACTTGGCTATCCTGCAAATCACTTTGCAATCAGTATTTCAGGATCCATTCTTTACCTTCATCTGACGGAAACTTATTAGAACTGGAACACTGAAAGTATTTTATGAAAGTATTTTTTTAAGTTGGGAGTGCATTTATATTGCCTTATTTCGTTAACTAAATGAGAGAATTAAAAAACATTGTATGATTGAATGCTTGAGTGAAATGCCTGAACACATTTGCACAATATGAAAGTACTAATATTATTTTGTAAAACCCATCTAATTAAAAACTACAAAATGTAACATCTTTAGAATATTTTAATAATGACACTTGATAAAATAATAGTATGTTAGAATACTTTTGATGTTGTAATTTCAAAAGACAATATTCAGATTCAAAATGACTGATCTCAATCTCACGAGGCCTTTACTGCAGAGCCATAGTAGCAAAAACAGCATGGTTCTGGAACCAAAGTAAATCAATAAAATCGAATAGCTGATCTATACGTAAACCCGCATTGTGAAAGTCACCTTATTTTTCAAAAACTGTCAGAAAACATGCCATAGAAAGATAACATATTCAACAAGTAGTTTTCGGAAAGCTACTTGATCTGTATTTTTGAGTTTCCTAAAATAAACAGAATAGACCAAATACTTTCAAATCTGAAACTATCAGAGGAAAATGTGAGAAAACATCTCAATATGACAGTATACTTAAAGATTTCCTGAAAAGGGCTCAACATCAGGAACAACCCCAAGAAACTTCAGACAGCATTGCATGAAATTATAATTATTCTGCAAAGCAAAGGGGAAAATTAGCAAGATGAGTATATACTATACTGAATGGGAGAAATATTTGCAACCATACACTTAGCAGGGGACCTAGTATCTGTAATCTATAAATAAATTTAAAAAATAAACAGCAAAAAGTCCAACCATGCCATTGATATTTGGACTAATAAACTGAATAAACGAGGCTCACAGGAAGATGTAAAAATGACGAATAAATGTTGAATAAATATTCTTAGTAACTAATAAAATGTGAATTAAAACTACATTGAGACTTTATCTCAATGTTTTCAGGGGGCTATTATCAAAATAAGTAAGATGTAAGTATTAAATAAAATGTGGAGTAAAAGGAACTCTTATTCACTTTTGTGAACTATAAATTTGTGTAGCCAATAGGGAAATCAGTATAGAGGTTTCTGAAATAATATTTTAAGCCAGGCGTGGTAGTACATGCCTTTATTCCCAGCACTCTGGAGGTAGATGCAGGTGGAGCTCTGTGAGTTAGAAGCCAATCTGGCCTACAAAGCAAGTTCCAAGACAGACAGTGCCATTGCACACACACACACACACACACACACACACACACACACACACACAAATCCTATCTTCAACCCCCCCAAATTAGAGTACTGTATGATTCAGTAATAAAATGTCTGGGTGATAAATACAAAGAATTTTAAATTAGCATACCATAGATAGATACTTTTGCTTCACAATTATTTCTATACCGTTCACAATAGACAGAACATAGAAATATCCTAGAGTCCAGTCCACAGTGATAAATGAAGCAAATGTCAACTTATGATTAATACTATTTTACTCCATAAATAAGAATGAAATTGTGGCATAGGAAGGAAAGTGGATGGAACTGTACATCCATTGTTAAACAAAATAAACCAGATTTTGAAAGACAAATAAATGTTTTCTCCCATGAATATAGATTTAAAGATATATGTCTCATTTCTTTACAGCCTAAAATTTTAGATAATAATAAACAAGTCAAACACAGAAGACAATGTCTAAAACCCTTGTCAAATTTATACATTTATTCTATGGATTCAAGTTTGTTTTCTTCAAATTTATATGTTGATAATTTAAGCTCCAGTACCACAGAAATTAACATTGATTTGTGTCTGATTTCATTAGCTATTTTATTGTACATGTGTTAATCATATTTCCCCTCTCTCTTTAAGCTTTGACCAAATTTGCCAATCCTTAGACGTACACCCAACTTTGTGTCTTCTTTTGCTTCATCAAGGTCAAATATTCTGCATAAATATTAATGAATACATTTCATTCATCTGAAACATGGTTGTCTTATCAGGGAAGACATTCTTACAGAAAATTCATACTTCCTCCCTCAGAAGCTAAAACTTGTCAATAGCTCTCTCCTCTGGGAGAGATTTGTGTCCAACTCCCCATCTCCATAATGTGATTTTGTCTACCTTGGGCTTGAACAAGTCTTAAACATGTGATGTGGGAGTGCCCTCTGTGTGTTGCTTGTATTGGTTAATGAATAAAGAAACTGCCTTGACCTAATAGGGCAGAACTTAAGTAGGCAGAGAAGACAGAACTGAATTCTGGGAGGAAGAAAGCACAGTCAGGAGACACCATGAACCTGCCACTGTAGATAGATGTGCCAAGACTTTGCTGGTAGGTCACAACCTCGTGGTGATATATAGATTAATAGAAATGGGTTAAATTAATATGTAAGTGTTAGCCAATAAGAAGTTAAAGCTAATAGGCCAAACAATGATTTAATTGACACAATTTCTGTGTGGTTATTTCAGGGCTAAGCTAGCCGGGTGGTAGGGATGAACAAGTGGGCCCTCCCTGAAACTCCAACATGGTCAACTAACTCCACATAAAATCTGAGAAAGCCTTTAAAAAAAATTCCAGACACAAGAATACAGAGTTTAAAACAACTTCTTGCTGGTGGCATGCCGCAGCTCCTTTAAGAGAGATTTTCCTGATTCAGCCATCAGGAAAAAAGCCGTGGCTATTTTAAAATGTTGGCTTTCTGGGCCAGGCTGCCAGCACGACCTCTGACTTTTTCAGGAAGTGTTGCATGGAAGGGCCCACTTGTTCTTCCCAGCCACCCGGCTAGATTAGCCCCAAAATAAACACACAGAAATTGTGTTAATTAAATCACTGCTTGGCCCATTATCTTTAGCCTCTTATTGGCTAACTCTCACATCTTGATTTAACCCATTTCTATTAATCTGTATATTGCCACATGACAGTTGCTTACTGGGAAAGATTCTAACCAGCACCTATCTCAGGCGGAGGATCCATGGCATCTCTCTAACTTTGCTTTCTTTCTCCCAGCATTCCATTTAATTTTCCCCACTTACCTAAGTTCTGCCCTATCAAGGGTCCAAAGCAGTTTCTTTATTAACCAATGAAAGCAATACATCCTACACCAAGGACATCCTACACCAAGGCAGGAGGTCCTGCTATGGTGCATTTGAGGTGGGTTTGGGAGCAGAGTGCTGCAGCTTGCTTGATGGAAATGTGGACTCTCTGTATGCCTGGAAGTGGGGCAGTGCATGCAACTCAGAGGCACAAGTGGCTCAGAGGTGCAAGAAGCTCCACCATTGCTGGACTGGGTGGGGAAGGCAGGTACTACCATATTTGACCTAGCAATGAAGCAGCTTAACTTTTTAAGAAGCACTTAGCACTTCTAGACAGTAAACAATTACAGATTCACAACAGGACAAATTTAGACATAAAAGACTTATAAATGGGTCATAGTGTTGGATAAATGTACGTAGCTTAAAAGAGAGAAGAAAAAGAGTATAGAGAGTCAAAAAATAAGTTAATGTTTTTTTAAGAAAAGGACAAAGTCTTTAAAGAGACAGACTATAGATAGTCATAGATTAAAGGAGTAAAAATATTAAAAAATAGTAGAATAAAAACAAGCCACATAAAGTAATTTAATTAATACAATTTATGTGTGATTATTTTGGGGTTAAGCTAGCCAGGCGGCCGTGACAAACAAGTGGACCCTCCCTGCAACAAACATCCTGTCACAACCACAGTACATTCATATATGCAGCTGTCCTGCTGTTTCCAGAAAGCATATTTCCCTTTTAGTCATCCACCATTGTTGCAAGGAGGGTGCTTGTTGGTGCACAGCTGCTCAGTCCCAAAATAATCACACAGAAACTGTAATACTTAAATCACTGTTTGGATCATTAGCTCTAGCTTCTTACTGGCTAGCTCTTACATCTTAATTTAACCCATTTATATTAATCTGTGTACTGCCACATTGCTGTGGCTTACTGGTTAAAGTTCCATCTGGCAGGGCTACATGGCTTCTCCTGACTCTACCTCCTTTCCCCCAGCATTCAGTTTAGTTTTCCCCAACTACCTCTGTTCTACCCTATCAGGCCAAGCCAGTTTTCTTTATTCATTAATGGTAATCATAGCATACAGAGGGGGATCCCACATCACATCCCCTTTTCTGTTTAAATAAGAAGGAAGGTTTTAAAGTTAGTATAGTAAAATTACATATAACAAAACAGTTACTAAGCAAGAATTGCAGTTACAATATTTATATCTCCTTTATCTATTATCATAAGTAAGGAAAACTATATTATTACTATCTATTCTTCAACACCATCAAAGACTCCAGAAGGATATAATATTACCTACGTAAACAATAAGTTCATTGTAAGCAACTTCCAAAACTCTAGAATTGACAGAGGCATCTCACTGCCTGGACAGTCATCCAAAGTTCTTCTGTACCATTGAGGCATTCAGTCTTCAGCCTACAGGTCCATAGTATCAAGCAGACTTTCCCACAAAACAGGAAATTTTAAAGACACTTCACCTATATTGGTAGATTGTCAGTCACTTTCTTCTGTGTCTTGCAAAATGTGTCTGGCAGAGTGTTTCATGAAACAGGAACCCCAAAGGAACATCTCATCTTTAGACAAGTCCAGCAGTCATTTCTCTGTGGATCCTGCATGGCCAGTTAACCAACTCCATAAGGAGCCTCCTCAGTGCCCATCATCCTCTTGAAGTAGCTTGGTGCTGCCAAAAGCAGATTGTCTCATTGTCATGAAAAGTCCTAAGTTATTAAAATATTTTAAATACCATATGCTGTAGTCTTTGAAAGGCTTGAAGAATATATATCTATCTGAAATACATCTCTGTACATCTAGAAAATCTAACTAACATGATTACAATCTTGACTATTATAGATAGGTTACTATTATAGATAGTAACCTATATTTCTTAATTATATATTATATTTTTAAATGAGCTGCACAAACACAATGCCTTAATCAATAACAGCAATATATATATATATATATATATATATATATATATATAAAATGTAACAAAATTGACCTTAAATTTGTATCAATAAACCAAGATCCATACCAATGCAAAGTATCTATCTCTATAACATATCCTTCTTTAAATGTAAATAAACATTTATAGACAATTTTTGGGACTATGGGCATAGTTCTGTCCAAAGTTCTTCCTACTGTTTATAGGGTGAAGTAATTTTTTGAGGGGTGTTCAAGGCAACTTTCAGGGAGTCTTGGTCCATAAAACTATATTAGTCTGGAAACAATCCACAGGTAAACATCCTCTGTGGAAACAAAAGAACAACCTCCTTTCTCAAACAACAAATCCTTAAACCTAAATTTTGGAATCAAGATAACTTTAAAATATATATGTAGATTTAACTTAGCAGCTCATACAAAGAAATGTCTCTCTGTAACTAGTTCCTTCACAGTCAAAAAATTCAAAGGAAACACAATAATATACATAATTCAGACTCTCTGTGTATAGTCCGTATTTACATGGCTTATTCTTTCTTTACTCCTTTTAAACTATGACTGTCTATACTCTGTCTCTTTAAAGACTTTACCTCTTTTTTTAAACCATTTACTCTTTATAACTCCCTATACTCATTTTCTTTTCTCTTCCAAGCCTACGTACATTTATCCAACACTGTGACTCATTTAGAGGTCTTTTATGTCTGAATCTGTCCTGTTGTGTATCTGTAATTCTTTTCTGTCTTGAAGAGCTTTTAAAATGGTTAGCAGCTTGGTTGCAGCTGCTCTGGATGTTGTCTCCAACTCTCTCCACTTTTAAAATGGTGGAGATACAATTACTGCCAGCTCTGGGACCGCCAGGTAGGAGCCGCGCTCAGCTCTTTTACTCTGAGAATGAGCATGCATCACGTAAACCCTTTATATTTGAGTAATAGACAAATGTGCCCTGTAGCACACAGTGTGGGGCCTGGAAATATCTCTGTGTATGGTGGCAGAAATCTGCCATGCACTTCTGCTTGTGCATGCCTAGTAGACCTGATCCTGCTGCCTTCCCAGGTGTGTAGCAGTGAGCTATGATCATGGTCTTAGCTACTTTCCTTCTGACCCCAAATGGGCACACAAACACCCAGGGCCACAAATGCCATTCAAATACTCCATAGCCAGAGTTCACGCTGGCAGCATGGCCCAGAAAATCATCTTTTTAAACTTATGGCATTTTGTCTGCTACCACTGTAACAGAAAAGCCTCTCTTAAAGTAGCCATGCCTCTGCTTACTGCTAGCAAACAGAGTCCACCCAAAAAATGCCACAACCAAACGATGTGTAACTATGTTCTCTTGTGTCTAGGATTCCTTTTTAAGCGTTTTCAGGTTGTTGTTTTTTTTTTTAAAGGAAAAACATGTTTATTTCTTTGGCAGATGAGTTCTCTCAGGGCACCACAGTTTATTCCTGAGCTAGTTAATTTTCATGGTCTCTGGGTGCAAGGAATCACACACAAATTAAGAGTTCACATTTGATGCATAGCTGGAATAATATTGATGATACAATGTGTACCTGGTAATAAGATTTTACATAATACTTTTTTCCATATTCTTTTATTTTTTTCCATTCAAAAAAATTTTACATTTCCTCCCCTTCTCCCAGTCCCCTCCCGCTCCTCCACTAAACCTCCTCTCTCCCCCTGCTTCCTTAAAAGAGGGCATGGTGCCCTGCCCTGTGGGAAGTCCAAGGCCCTCCCCCCTTCATCCCAGCCTAGGAAGGTGTGCATCCAAATAGACGAGGTTCCCAAAAAGATAATACATTCAGAAGAGATAGGTCCTAGTGTCATTGTTGATGGCTTCTCAGTCTGCCCTCATTGGCAGCCACATTCAGAGAGTCCAGTTTGATCATATGCTGCTTCAGTCCCAGTCCAGCTGGATTTGGTGAGCTCCCATTAGTTCAGGCACACTGTCTCAGTGGGTGGACCAGCCCCTCACGGTCCTAACTTCCTTGCTCATCTTCT